>SJYT01014143.1:212230-236591 GCA_006410635.1 Cephalophus harveyi
CTTATATGCAGAGTACATCATGAGAAACGCTGGACTGGAAGAAACACAAGCTGGAATCAAGATTGCCGGGAGAAATATCAATAACCTCAGATATGCAGATGACACCACCCTTATGGCAGAAAGTGAAGAGGAGCTAAAAGGCCTCTTGATGAAAGTGAAAGAGGAGAGTGAAAAAGTTGGCTTAAAGCTCAACATTCAGAAAACGAAGATCATGGCATCTGGTCCCATCACTTCATGGGAAATAGATGGGGAAACAGTGGAAACAGTGCCAGACTTTATTTTTTTGGGCTCCAAAATCACTGCTGATGGTGACTGCAGCCATGAAATTAGAAGACGCTTACTCCTTGGAAGAAAAGTTATGTCCAACCTAGATAGCATTTTCAAAAGCAGAGACATTACTTTGCCGACTAAGGTCCATCTAGTCAAGGCTATGGTTTTTCCTGTGGTCATGTATGGATGTGAGAGTTGGACTGTGAAGAAGGCTGATCGCCGAAAAATTGATGCTTTTGAAGTGTGGTGTTGGAGAAGACTCTTGAGGGTCCCTTGGACTGCAAGGAGATCCAACCAGTCCATTCTGAAGGAGATCAACCCTGGGATTTCTTTGGAAGGAATGATGCTAAAGCTGAAACTCCAGTACTTTGGCGACCTCATGCGAAGAGTTGACTCATTGGAAAAGACTCTGATGCTGGGAGGAATTGGGGGCAGGAGGAGAAGGGGACGACCGAGGATGAGATGGCTGGATGGCATCACTGACTCAATGGATGTGAGTCTGAGTGAACTCCGAGAGATGGTGATGAACAGGGAGGCCTGGCGTGCTGCGATTCATGGGGTCACAAAGAGTCGGACACGACTGAGCGACTGAACTGAACTGAATATAAAGGTATTATTAAAATAGCATCTCCTGTGAATCCAGACTACAAATCTTTAGCACCATGCCCATTTCTCTGTTTGCTCTCTCTGGCCTCAGAATGCGTTTGTTAGGGTAGAAATCTAATGACCATGGAAAAATAGAATTCATTCTTACAGCCACAGTGCATCTAGAAGGAAGCTGTCTAGGAGTCCTCTGGCTTAAGGCGTTTTGGGAACCTTTATTGGAGCCCTGTTCTTCAAGATATCTGAGTGCTCCAGGTGCTGCTAAGGCCCTGCAAGGAGTGTGGCATTATAGTTATGCAGACTATGTGGGAGACCCTGATGGAGGTGAATTAAGATAGCTTTTATGAGGTACACAGACTGTTTTATGTACTTTCCTGTAAGTGGCTCTACATGTTTGTACACATTTGGTGCTCAGGTGCCGCTCAGTTAATTAAAATAAGCACAAAGCATGTTGTGTACATCAGCATTTGATCATGAATAGCTGTTTGTTTTAACTTTTCATTTTGAAATAGCCTGACGCTAACAAAAAAAACTTGCTAAAATAGTGCTAATACTTCGATATACCATTTGCCAAGATTTACCAATTTTTACATTTTGCCACATTTGTTTTACCACAATTCCCTACTCTTTTTCCCTCTCTCTCTTCCCGTGTGTGTGTGTGTGTGTGTGTGTGTATGAGTCTGCATATTTTGTAATTTTTTGGAGCCATTCGAGAATAGTTTACATACACTATACTCCATTACCCCTTAAGTATTTTGTATGCATTTTCTAAGGAAAATGATATTCTCCTATGTAACCACTGTACAGTTATCAAATTTAGGAAGAGTACCATTGATAGAAAATTTGTATTAAACCAGTATTGCATATTCCGATCTTGTCAATTGCCCTAATCATACCCTTAGTAGCATTTTTTCCCTCCATTTATGTGGTCGAGTATAGGGTCACATATTACATTTAGCTGTCATGCCTCTTTAGTTTCCCATAATCTGTAACAATTTCTCAGTCTTGCTGCAACTTTCATGTGATTGATATTTTTGAAGACTACAGAATAGTTTATAGAATGTCCCTCAATCAAGGTTTGTCTGGATATTTCCTTGTAATTGTGTTCTGACTATGCATCCCTGGTGGGAATACTATAAAAGTGAGGTTGTGTCCTTGTCAGACTATCACTTCCAGAAGGCCACCACATTTATCTGCTCTTATTGTTGATGCTAATTTTGATCGCTAGTCAAGTGGTTGTTCAGTTTCTTTCCTTTCAGTTCTGATGTTCCCCTTGAAATTAATAACCCTTCTCTCCTAGATTTAGCACTCATTTATGATTCCAAACCAATATTTACTATGATGATTATGTCACTTTATTCACATTTATCAGTTGTCATTCTATTATAAGGAAAAACCCACTCTCTTATTTATCTATCCTCTATCATCTGTCAATATAAGTATATAGTCATGAATTAATATGTAATCAATGGGCTATAATCGTTACCCTCATTTTATTTTGATGCCAGTAGGAGGTCCTTTCAGCTGCACCTGTGCCTTTGTGATATTCTATTTGTGTTTTTTTGAGAGATCCATTACTTTCTGGTACAGTTATTTCAGGTTTGTCTTGTACTTTGGTCACTTCATCCTGGAATCAGTTATTTCTCCAAAAATCATTTTTTCTTCTACCAAGGAATGATATGGAGAAGCCAAGATCCAGGTGTTATTTGTGCTTATTGCTACTGGAATGTCACTTCTTTCATGTACTTTCAGTAGACAGAGCTGGGGGGAAAACGGTGTGTGTATCTTTATATTTTTATATTCTTTTTGCATCACCCATCCTGTGAGATCTTAGTTCCCCAAGCAGGGATTGAACCCATGTCCTATAGAGTGGAAGTGAGAAGTCTTAATCTCTGGACCACCAGGGAAGTCCCTATGTGTATATCTTTAGAAATCGCTAATTCAAACCAATACCTTCAAATTCCAGTCTACCGCTACATGACTCTGCCTTGCCTTCCCGCCTTCCTTATTTCCACTTTCCTTCTTCTACAGTGAGAATCTTGACTACCAATTTACATGAACACATTTACAATTCTCAATTCTAATACATGAAAATTACTTTTGGATGGTTGGATGGCATCACCAACTCAATGGACATGAGTTTGAGCAAGCTCTGGGAGTTGGTGATGGACAGGAAAGTGTGGCATGCTGCAGTCCATGGTGTCGCAAGGAGTCAGACATGACTGAGTGACTGAACTGAACTGAAGCCCAAAATATTACGTAGGAAAAAAACCTATGTAAAAACCTATTCATAGAACGGTTCCACCATCATTAGTATTGGTTCCATTTTTTTTTCTTCAGTGTGATTATTTCATTCATTTTAAACACAGTGAATTGATTTCTCTCTCTCTCTCTCTCTTTTTTTTTTTTTTTTTTCATTTGGTTTGAGGTTTGTAAAGAATCCACCCGCAATGCAGGAGAACTGGGTTCGATCCCTGGGTTGGGAAGACACCTTGGAGAAGGGAAAGGCTACCCACTTGTTTTCCAGCCTGGAGAATTCCATGGACTGTAAAGTCCATGGGGTTGCAAAGAGTCAGACACGAATGAGCAACTTTCACTTTCCCACTCTCTTTGTTGATTTTACTTTTGAATGTATAAAACATGACTATGCTTCCATAATTTCAAACTCTACAAAATTCTACACTCAGGAGTGTCCCCTTCTTTAACCTGCTCCTCTTGTTGTAGTAAAGCAAGTTTATTGTTTATATTAATCCTTCCCATGTTTCCTTATGCAAAATAATCAGATTTATATGTATTTCCTTATTTCTTTCTCTTTTTAACACAAAAGGTAGTGTGTTATATACTCTTTTAACTACTTTTTTACAAACATTCAATATGGCAGTAGATCAAAATCCTACTGTATGCCTTGTTCTTGCTGTGGATTTATAATGATTTTGTATTGTGGCAAAGAAGATGCTTCTGAAGCACCCCAAGATTTAGCATAGAATTTGTACCCTTACACACATTGTTTGCTAGATATTTAATCTATCTGGTCATTGAAGGGAATGAAGGGACGGCACTGAAATATAACTGTGTGTACTGGATCGTTTAAATACTTTTCTGCGTCTCCTGTCATCTTTAGACAGAAGTCTGAACTCCTCAGCTTGACATATGGAGCCTTTAGAATATATCCCCCATTCATTCTTTTTTAATTACTTAATTTTTATTGGAGTATAGTTGCTTTACAATGTTGTGTTATATTCCCTGGTTCCTTCTTCTTTTACTTGTCCCCAGATATCTTATGCAGTTGAAAACCATTGAAGTACTTGATCCTCATTTTAACACACTCTTTCAAACTTTGAAGAAGTTGAAATTCCATTTTGGTTGTGTAGGATTCTCTTTCTACCTTTTATGCCTGGCTATCATTTAACCATTTTTCCTTACCTAACTTATTGGCCATCATCTGTAGGAAGTCCTTCTTAAACTAGTTTGGCAAACACTATTTCTCTAATAGTATGTGGCATACATCACGGATATAGCACTTACTAACCTGTACTAACCTGCCTCTTGAGAAATCTGTATGCAGGTCAGGAAGCAACAGTTAGAACTGGACACGGAACAACAGACTGGTTCCAAATAGGAAAAGGAGTGCGTCAAGGCTGTATATTGTCACCCTGCTTATTTAACTTATATGCAGAGTACATCATGAGAAACGCTGGACTGGAAGAAACACAAGCTGGAATCAAGATTGCCGGGAGAAATATCAATCACCTCAGATATGCAGATGACACCACCCTTATGGCAGAAAGTGAAGAGGAGCTAAAAGGCCTCTTGATGAAAGTGAAAGAGGAGAGTGAAAAAGTTGGCTTAAAGCTCAACATTCAGAAAACGAAGATCATGGCATCTGGTCCCATCACTTCATGGGAAATAGATGGGGAAACAGTGGAAACAGTGCCAGACTTTATTTTTTTGGGCTCCAAAATCACTGCTGATGGTGACTGCAGCCATGAAATTAGAAGACGCTTACTCCTTGGAAGAAAAGTTATGTCCAACCTAGATAGCATTTTCAAAAGCAGAGACATTACTTTGCCGACTAAGGTCCGTCTAGTCAAGGCTATGGTTTTTCCTGTGGTCATGTATGGATGTGAGAGTTGGACTGTGAAGAAGGCTGATCGCCGAAGAATTGATGCTTTTGAAGTGTGGTGTTGGAGAAGACTCTTGAGAGTCCCTTGGACTGCAAGGAGATCCAACCAGTCCATTCTGAAGGAGATCAGCCCTGGGATTTCTTTGGAAGGAATGATGCGAAAGCTGAAACTCCAGTACAACTCATGCGAAGAGTTGACTCATTGGAAAAGACTCTGATGCTGGGAGGGATTGGGGGCAGGAGGAGAAGGGGACGACCGAGGATGAGATGGCTGGATGGCATCACGGACTCGATGGAGGTGAGTCTGAGTGAACTCCGAGAGATGGTGATGAACAGGGAGGCCTGGCGTGCTGCGATTCATGGGTTTGCAAAGAGTCGGACACGACTGAGCGACTGAACTGAACTGAACCTGTATGGTTATCCTTGGTTTGTCGGCCCTATGAGATTTTGAATTCCCTCAGAGTTAGAATCCTTGCTTATCTCTAGTGATTAACACAGTGCCTCCCGGAACTGTATTTTAACTGATTGGTGAAAATGATAAGAGATTTCCCCTTCCCGGGTTTCAATCTATTTTTATGTCCAGCGATTGGTCTACATGAAATTTTCTCTATAGGATTGTTACAAAACTTACATTTTGAGATGCCACAAGGCAATGTGCTTTTTTTTTTTTTTCTCCTTCAACAAATTCATCACTGACAGGAAGGGGGCGCCATTTAACAGCTTGTGAAGAAAAAAAGTCAGCTTTTGTAACTGGTCTTACTTTTATAGAAAGAGAGAGTATTGCTATTCTAGATGAAATTGAAATAGATTTCATATTCTTCTCTGAGATTTCAATTTACTTACACTTTGACACTTGAATTGAGAATGAAGGCCATGATCCTTATCTGAGCTCCATTGTATATGTGCACACAGCATTAATTATACTTATAAATTCTGGGTGGATTTATGAAAGTTAATAATGGTGATAAGGAAAGAGAATAATGGTCAATAATCCATTATGCTATTAGATTTATTAATACATATGAATACATATGAATATGTATTTGTGTATATTCTAGTGTGACATCTGGAATTGGAGGAGGTATTTCTTTGGGAAAAAATAAATGACACCACCGTGTAGTTTATAATGTCTGTTTCCATCAGGATAAGCAGCAGCAGGAGAACAGAATTTCTGTCTGTTTCTTATGTCACCAACAGTAGATGCTTTGTATTAAGGCTGAGCACACATTTCAAGGAACTTCGTGCCTGAAGCAATGCAGAGTCCGTGGAGGTCCCCTTTGGACCACATGTAGCTCTGAGATCCAAAGGATCCGAATGCTCAAGCTGTCCTGTTTAAAGGAGGGGTAGTCTCGGTAAAAAACCTCTCCATGAAATCTGCTCCTGCTTTCTTGGTGCCTGCTTCAATCGAAGTTGTATTAACTGCCTGGGCCCAGCCCCACGAGGCATAAATACAGCTTGTTATTGTAAGAGGCAACCTCAAGCCACTCTCTAGTGTAGTTACACATAAATAAGACCAGGACCGGCTTGGAAGGGGTGTAAATCTCTGGCTAAAATGAGAGAAGAGGGAGCCATTCACTTTAAACCACAGTTAACATGCTGACTGAGTTTCTAAATAAACTTTTATCTCTTAAGACTGATTGCTAGTCATGGTTATAAAAGTGAGCGTGAGAAGGTGGCCAAGGAAGAAGTGACCACACCTTTTCAGATTCTCCAGGGCCATCTTCATGGGCATTTTTCTGGGGGCAAGACAGAGGCAGTTCTGGGTTCTTCCAGCCCTAAAGAGGGAGCATTCCCTACCGCTCAGCTTCTCTTGTATTCACCGCCTAATCTTCTCCTTGCCAATCACAGAACCCAGAGCGAAACAGGAGAGGTGGTCCAGAAGACAGGTTTTCAGCCAGCTGCTTTCCCCTGCAAAAGGAATGGAAGGCCATCCTGCTTTTGCTTTCAGTGCATTGCACAGAAAACCTCCAGGATGTCTAATGAAGATGTATCATCTTTGAGTGTCTGCCTCCTGGGTAGGAGTTTGACCGGCTGCACTGGCTGCTCTCTTGGAGCACTTTGGCAAGGCAGAAGATGTTGCTGGCAGATTACTGTTGCCAGTTCTCTTACAACAGTGAGGAAGGCAGCATTTCTTTGAGGTGTTATCTTCATCTAGCTTTCTGGTTTGTTTTCACTTGATTTAGAGTTGTCTTTCCCCTTAAGAACCATCTCTTCTGCTGCCAATGTACACAATGCAAAATAGCAAAAATGTGTTTTGTGTTTGAACTTATTTGATTTTTCACTCATAATTAAACTAAACTTTTCTGCTTTAGGTTAGACCTTTGCTGTTAAGATCAATGATTATGAGTTACTGCTTTTCTCCCACTATTTAGAATCTGCATGTCTTGATGTTGTTTTCAGCACATTCAAGGAATTTGTTTCAGTTTATTTTGGGATGACTTGTACTTTTTTTTCTTCCTCTGTGATGGCTTATTTTTTTCTTTTTCCCTCCTTTTGTGGATGTCATAATAGTAATCAACGAAAGCTTTTTTGAACAAACAAACAAAAAGCCTTTGATAACTGAAGTATAAGTAGCCAAACATGATGTCCTGGGAAATCTTTATAAATATGAGATGCAGATTTCCTCTGACATCCTCAAATGCTGGTCATCTTAGGCAAAGTAAAGAGTTATGACTCAATGAACTGCATGCTGACATATAACTAAATAAGTAAACAACGGGAGTGAAGGCAGACTGCTGTTTAACAGCTTCCCCAGTTACGTATACACTTTCAAACAAGCATGAAATGTGGGTCTCTGGACATCACTTAAAAGAACCACAAATAAACAGAGTGTGATCCCACACTCCTATTCCTCCTGGACAGTGAGAAAGGCTGGCTGGGAATTGGGGCGGTTTCTGTTGCTTTTCTGTCCTGTGTGCTGTAAACACAAACCCAGTCTCTCAAAGCTCAGGGTCAGGTGGCTGCTGACAGACCCGTAGAGCCTAGAAAAGTGAGGAGGCAAAAAGTCGGTGACCCGTGTTCCATCACCTCACCTTTCATTTTGCAAAGAATCCCAGTCCAGACTCAGATATTTCTGTTCTAACATCTGGGCTAAGTCAGCCTAGAGGACTGGGAGCCAGATTTACAAATTCTCAAGTGGAGCTCTCTTTTTTCACCTGCAAGATATATGTTAAGCTCAAGCCCTGCAGTCTGGGGTCAAATGGATGCCAAAATAATAATACATATATGTGGAACACATTTCTTTTGCTTTAAAAACAACATTATAGTGAGAAGGCCCATTAGACAGTTTCTATTCTAGCTTCCTTTTTTTCTGCATGTGAGGAAACTGAGAGAACAGAGCTCAAAATAGAGGTCAAGGTCCTTATCCTTGTTCAGTAGCTAAGTCTTTTCTCACTCTTTGTGACTGCATGGACTGCAGCACGCAGGCTTACCTGTCCTTCACTATCTCCCGGAGTTTGCTCAAACTCATGTCCATTGCGGAGAAGGCAATGGCACCCCACTCCAGTACTCTTGCCTGGAAAATCCCATGGACGGAGGAGCCTGGTGGGCTGCAGTCCATGGGGTCGCTGAGTCGGATACGATTGAGCGACTTCACTTTCACTTCTCACTTTCATGCATTGGAGAAGGAAATGGCAACCCACTCCAGTGTTCTTGCCTGGAGAATCCCAGGGACAGGGGAGCCTGGTGGGCTACCGTCTATGGGGTCACACAGAGTCGGACACGACTGAAGTGACTTAGCAGCAGCAGCAGCAGCATGTCCATTGAGTCAGTGGTTCTATCTAACCATCTAACCATCTCATCCTCTGCCGCCCCCTTCTCCTTTGCCTTCAATCTTTTCCAGTGTCAGGGTCTTTTCCAATGAGTCAGCTCTTCACATCAGGTGGCCAAAGTATTAGAGGTTCAGCTTAAGCATCAGTCCTTCCAATAAATATTCAGGGTTTATTTTCTTTAAGATTGACAGGTTGGATCTCCTTGCTGTCCAAGGGACTCTCAAGAGTCTTCTCCAACTCCACAATTCAAAAGCATAAATTCTTTGGTGCTCAACCTTCTTTATGATCCAACTCCCATATCTCTGTATGACTACTAGAAAGACCATAGCTTTAACCATATGGACCTTTGTTGGCAGAGTAATGTTTCTGCTTTTTAATATGCTGTCTAGCAAGGGTCTTTTCATTTCATGGCTACAATCACTGTCCACAGTGATTGTGGAACACAAGAAAACAAAATCTGCTGTTGCTGTCACTTTTTTTCCCCTTCTATTTGCCATGAAGTGGTGAGACCAGATGCCATGATCTTAGTTTTTGGAATGGTGACTTTCAAGCCAGCTTTTTCCAATCTCCTCTTTCACCCTCATCCAGAGGCTCTTTCGTTCTTCCTATCCTTGGTCTTATCCTTGCCGGCTGCTTTTTACTTTGACATTTAACTGTCTGTATCACTTATATGTAATTATGCAGCACACTGCCCCCAAATCAAGTGACCTAAAATGATGATTCATTGTATGTCACAATTCAGTGTCTGCTCAAGCAGTTCTGCTACTCTCACGTGGGCTTACTTGTACAATGATGCTCAACTGGCCAATTGGCTGGAGTCTGGGCTCACCTTTGCAGCTCCCTGGGCTGAGCCTCTTTCTCTTTGCTTGCTCTTTCACCCTGGACTTCTTTGCAGCATGAGGATCTCAGGGCAGAGATCCAGGAGGGGAAGTCTCCAGTGTGGGGGCCCTTATCCAGCCTCTGCTTGTTCTCCTTGCTTCTGTGCTGCTGGCCAAGCCTGATCTCGTGGCCAAAATCAGAATCAACGTGGAAAAGGAATGCCACAGGTGTGGCTATTAAGAGTATGGCAAATAGGGGGCCGTTGCTGTAAAAATATACCTAATAGCCCACTGCAACATTTCCTTAGCAGTGTTCCACATAAGAATGGTGTCCTGAAAAATGTTAAAAGCCCTACCCTGAAAAAAAGATTTCTCTGGTCAAGGGTATGTGCAATAAATCCCCCAAACTCTGATGCACTAATGTGCACTGTGCCCCCACCCACATTAGAAGAGGAAGAGGAGAAAATGGTATTTCCTAAAGTATTTGACCTAGATTTCCTTTTCCTTGTGAAACAGCTATTAACACCACAGAAAATAGTTTTTAGAGCACAGGCGTTTAGAATGGTTCCTCCTACCTTCCCACCCTTCCTCTTCCAGATAGTCAGTCAGTGGAGCTTCAGGATCAAATGCTGATTTGTTGACATCATGTGTTTTTGCACAGTGGCCAGGCAGGGGTGCGCCTTCTCAGGGGCTAAACAAAAGCCTGAAGCGCCTGAAGCTCATGGACTACAGGGCCTTGGCATAGCCTGGGGCTTTGAGACAAAAACTGGCTATTCTAAGTCAGAACAAATGTTATTTCCCGAGGAGTTATATAATCCCGAAGAACATGGCTCTGCGTTAGAAAGTTAGTTCCTGAGTATGTCAGATACTGCAGAAAAAAATGGTCTGATATTTTCTGCCTGTCTGTTCTGGGTTTTTATTTTAAAATACTCTAAGCATAGAATTATTATTTTCTTCAAAATATCATATCTTTTATAATTAAATCCTATTTTCAATATGTGACTCATGCACAGCACAAAAATTAAAGCAGCAGCAATGGTTATACAGTGAAAATTAATCTCTAATTCTCCCCAGAGGCAGTCACCAACATGTTTCTCATACCATTTTTCAGAGATAGTCTATGTTTAGTCAAGAATATATATACAAACAGCACCAGAATACAAGCACTTCTCTGCCTTATTTTACTTACTTTTTTTTTAAAAAAAAAAAACAATTTTGTTGGTGATCAGTCTTTGCAAATAGAAAGAAATTTAGCTAAAAGAACACCTAGAATTTTCTATGGAATTTCCACATTGACCATTGCATATGAACTTCACTGTTGCCTTTAAAGTCTTCCAGTTTCCAGATTCATGTTTTTGCATTTTTTTCACTAAATTTTGAATACATGTGTGCTCAGTCGTGTCTGACTCTCTGCAACCCTGTGGACTGCAGCCCCCCAGCCTCCTCTGTGCATCAATTTTCCCAGTCAAGAATACTGAAGTGGGTTGCCATTTCCTTATCCAGGGGATCTTCCCCAACTGAGAATTGAGCCTGCGTCTTGTATGTCTCCTGCACTGACAGGTGGATTCTTTACCACTGAGCCACCTGGGAAGCCCTTACTAAATTATGTTATAGGTCACAGAGTTCGGTCAGTGGCAGCCAGCCTTTCTGTTTATATTGTCTGTTCTGGCTTGTTGACGTGAGCACAAGGACCTCCTCTCAGTCCTGGACCTTCCTTCTGCCTGTAATAAAGTAATGCTGGAATGAACTCAGTGCCAGCCCCAGGACTCCACTTTATTTTTTTGAGTCTCAGTTTCTTCTTTCACAAAGTGAAGATAATCCCAGTGGCCTTGTAAAGAATAATGATAATAAAGTGTGAAAATACATTTGGAAGTATTTAGTAACCTCCAGGTGTTACAGAGCTGTTATCCAACTCATGGACTATACAGTCCATGGAATTTTCCAGGCCATAATACTGGAGTGGGTAGCCATTTCCTTCTCCAGGGGATCTTTCCAACCCTGGGATCAAACCCAGGTATCCTGCATTGCAGGTGGATTCTTTACCAGTTGATCCACAGGGAAGCCCAAGAATACTGGAGTGGGTAGCCTATCCTTTCTCCAGAGGATCTTCCCGACCCAGAAATTGAACTGTGGTCTCCTTCTTTGCAGGTGGATTCTTTACCAGCTAAGCTACCAGGGAAGCCCCAGTCATAGGTTTCAGTCAACAGCAGCCAGCCGTTGTGTTTATATTGTCTGTTCCATGTTGTTGATGTGAGCACAAGGCCCTACCCTTGGTCCTGGACCTTTCCTCTGCCTGTAACAAAGTAATGCTGGAATGAACTCAGTGCCAGCCCCAGGACTCCACTGTTTCTGTGTGTGTGTCTCAATTTCTTCTTTCACAAAAATGAAGATAATCCCAGTGGCCTTGTAAACAGTAATGATATGGAAGTGTGAAAATACATTTGGAAGTATTTAGTAACCTCTAGGTATTACACAGCTATTATCCAACTCAAGTTGCTGTGCTGTGGAATACTCAGTTGTGTCCAACTCTTTGTAGCCCACAGTCTCCTCTGTCCATGGAATTTTCTAGGCAAGACTGCTAGAGTGGGTTGCCATTTTTCTCCAGGAGATCTTCTTGACCCTGCAGATGGCAGGCAGATTCTTTACCTACTGAGCCACCTGAGAAGCCCCTCCAACTCAAGTTAAATACTGATAAATTTGGTATAATCAGGGCTCCTTTTCTCTTTAGAGTACAGATTTCCCAAGCACCCGACTCATGCCAAGAATGAGTACAATTCTAAAAATGCAAATCTGATCATGTTACTGCCCTTTGAAAAACTCTCCAATGGATTATCACTACCCAAGTGAGCTTACAAGGCTTTACATGATTGACCTTGTCCATGTCTCCAACTTCATGTCTCACCAAACTCCAACTCACCCCCTTTTTCTTCTGTGCTTCAGAAGAATAATCTTTTATTTCCTAAATATTGTCCATGGCTCTGGTCCTTTGCACATGCAAGTCTCTCTGCTTGGAAAATTCTTCTTCCTTGACAAGTGGAACCGCTCCATCCACATACAGACTGGTCCTGTTCCCCACCCCCTACCCTTGATCCCTCCTACAAGTCTGAATTCAGTGCCCCTCTTCTTCAGGAGCATTCACAACATCAGGTCTTCCAGGATCGAGCACTGATCCCAGTAAGGGTAATGCTTCATTTCTTGACTCTTCCAAACACTACTGAATTCAGTAGGTACACATGAAACATTTTCTGATGAAGAGGCAAATATACTAGTTAATACATTTATAAGGGTTTCAGTGTCCTGAATAACATTTTCTGTGTCCTGGGAAGGGGAGGAATTGTGTCCTATGAAGCAAATTAAAGTGAAGGGACTGATATATTTAAGTGCTAAAATGTTTTTATTTAAGAAAAGGAAGCCAAATGATTGTCTTTACTGTTAAGAAAAGGCAGTTGTAACTTTCCCTTCTATAACAGACTCTTTTCTAGAGGACAGGGCATCTTTGCTGTAAAAGCTGAGGAAGAATTCTGCCCCTCGTGGGTGATGGAGAGTGTGGAGGAATTGGGGAGGGAAGGCAACTAGGGAGCTGTTTGAGGCAGGAGGTGGCTGGTTCCAAATCCAGCCACACACTGTGAAATTGAACCAGCCTAATCCCCGGCTCTGGAATGAGGTGTGGTTCTGAGAGAGAATCTAGGTCTTGGACAGTAGTGATATCCTGATACCATCAGGGCTGGGTGTGAGCCTGTGCGTGTATATACGTGGACGGGTGAGATTAGTGTGGGGAATCTGGGAGATCTTGGGAAGGAGCTCTGCGGTGTAAAAGTCTGCATGTCTGGTTTGCCAGCAGGAAAGAGACAGAGAACAGTAAGAAGAAATAAGTATGTATAGCTATCAAATTCTGTTGGTCTATTTAATGTAAATCATCTAATAGGTCCCTGTGATAAAATACTTGATTAAATATCAACAGAGCTCTTTGTTACTGTCCTTTTAAAACTTCTTCTCTTCTTTCGCTTTCTCTCTGTGTCTCTCTGTTTCTTTGTGTGCGTGCATGTGTGTGTGTATTGAAGCTTTTCTGGATGGAAATATTCAGAATAGCTTTAAAATGTTTTAAACACCTGGAAGCCTCCAAATGGTATTGGTTGATAAAACAGGGGTCACTTTTTTTTTTTAATATGAATTTAAGTGTTCATCAATCTTTTAGAAATTTGATTTTCTTTTCTAAATTTTGGATTGGAGCATTCTGCTTTGTATAGATCTAAAAAAAAAAAAAAGCTTTAGAATCCAGAGCCTTATATTAGAAAATATTAACCAATTGTAACCTTATTAAAATAATTAAATGTTGATGTCATAAGCCATATTATACCTCCAGTGAGGTTTGCTCCTGCATTTCAACCTTCAGGTTAAATCATTGGAGTTGTGCGGCCCTGTAGAAAAGCAGCAACAACCTCTCAAAGGGTAGAAAGCTTGCTTGAGTGGAGGGCAGGGATGGTACCACATCTTTTTCATACAGCATGGGGCAGTGATGAGGCTCTCCCTGGGGGGAGTGTCTGCAGAAGGGGAGGAGGAGGGTCTTCAAAACTCTGGTTTTTAGATTTGAGCAGGTTGATATGGCTCATGTTCCTGACATGTGAACATTTTTGAAAGATCCCATTTCCCAGAGTGCCTAAAATGTCTTCACCTAGACTGATAGACAAGACCCTTCAGGATGTGATGCCACCAACACTGACCTCACCTGAAGGACAGGGCATAGCAAGTGGGCAAGAGCTTGGACTCTGAAACATGGCCGAGGCCATGGATTTCAGTCTTATCACTTACTAGTTATAGGAAGATGGGAAATGTACTTAATTTATCTTACCTTAGGTTTCTTCACATTTGAAATATTTATAATAGCATGATTTGTTACTTGCCGTTTGATTGTCATAGGACAACCAAACGGGGAAATTGTTGTATACCTGGCATGTAAAAAGTGCTTGAGAAGTGTTAGCATCATATTTAGTTCAGGTATCACTTTCATAGTATAGTTCAGATTTTTACTTACTTTATTTTAGCTTCAAAGTAATATGCCTACATGGTTGACATATGTACCTACCTACATTGTACCTACCATGTGTACAATAGATAGATAGTTAGTGGGAAGCTGCTGTATAACACAGGGAGCCCACCTTGGTGCCCTGTGATAACCTAGAGAGGTGTGGTAGGTAGGTGGGTGGGAGGGAGACTCGACGGAGGGGATATATATATATATATATATATATATATATATATGTATGGCAGAAACCAACACTTATTTGTAAGTCAATTAGAATTGATTTAATTGTGAATCAATTATCCTCCAATTAAATTTTTAAAAAGATTCAATTAGTTCTACAAAGTTTGTTATGAGTCTCTGCCCCCTGCCTGTCTCTCCCTGCTTTACCCTTCCTTCCAATCTCCTTCCCCTAGAGAAAAATCACTTTCAATACATTTAGTTTGTTCTTTTGGTATTTACCTCACTATCTCTAAATCAAAGCCTCTCAAACAGTAAGCAGCAAATACATTACAGGTGTTGGGAAATATTGATACTTCCTGCCCTCAGGGAGGTCAGGTAGAACCTGGGGTGGCCTGATCCCTGTCTCATTGCCTTCAATATCAATTGTCTTTTCCATTTGTTCCTGTGTACTGTGTGTGTGTGTGTGTGTGTGAGTGCTGTCTTGAACAAGATTGGGAAGCATTTCTAAATATAGTGCTACTTACAGATGTTTCCGTTTAGGCATTAATTATTGACTTCACACACACATACACACATATTTCCTGTTTCTCCCCCTCTTCCAATTTACTTCTCATAATTTTGGTTATGTGAATATTTAGTGTTTCCTGTATTATGACTAGGTAAATCCTAAATCATATACTAAATCATAATATCTCCTACTTTTCTGCACAATTTTCCTTTTCTGTTTAGTGAATACTTCTCGTGATTTTTTTCTTTGTCCAGTTTCCTATATACTTACCACTGGTTCGGCCCAAATTCTTTACCCATTGCCAACATCTTTAGGTATTCTTTAAATTTTTATATTCTAGTAAGAAAAAAATATCAACCAAATCCAAGGCGTCTGCTTCTAGTGGATTTGTTTGTCTTCTCCTCTTGGTGTACATCTTTCATTATCTTGGAGACTTTCTTCTTATTTCCAGAGTCAGATTCCCTCTTTCTATAGTCACATCTTCTATTTTGATCACTTCTTTTTTTTTTAAACTGGACCACATTATCCAGTAGCTCTACAAAAAGAGAGAGAGAGAGAGAGAGAGAGATAATGGGGACTTATGTTCTGTAAAGAGCATGGCATGCCTTAAATGTTATTATTCTACTGTCACCCTTGGTTGAAAGTTTGGTTGGATGCAGAATTTTAGATTGTAGATCATTTTCCCTCAGAATTTTCAGGCTCCAGTTTATTGTTGTCTACCTTCCAACTCTGTTAGTGCAAAGCCCAAAGGTATTTTTGATTCCTCATCTTTTGTATGGAACTATTCATTACTCTTTCTGGAAATGCGTATGGTCTTTGAATTTCAAGATGATACATATTTGTATGAGTCTTGCAGGCATTTGGCAATTCATATTGTTTAGCTCTGAATACTTTTGATATAGGATTTCACTGATGACTTCCTTTCTTCCTTTTAATCAGTGTCTTCTTTCTGGAGTTTCTATTGTTTGGATATCAAAAATTCTGGGCTGATTTTAAATTGTTATAGTCTTTTCTCCTATTTTCCATCTCCTAGACATTTTGTCCTGCTTTTGGGGAAATTTCCCTACTGTAATCTTACAAATCTACTGAATTTTTCCTTCCTGATATGATATTTACTTTCAAGACCCCTTTAATGTTGTCAGAATATTTGTTTTTATAAAGTGCATTCAATTCCTGCTTTATGAGTATAATACACAAATATGGTTTCTGTTGAAGTTTTTCTTGCAGTTTTTATTATCTCCAAGTTACTTTTCTTTTTCACTTACATTCAGGTCCCTATCTTTCATGTTAGCACCTTTTCTGAATGGTCTATTTGTATTTCAGAGTGATTCTCTTGAAAGCTGGTGTGAACTTCTGATTGCTTTGATGAAATTTTGTCAACCAGAGTCTTCAAATTAGAGAGGTGATCTGGACAGGCTGCCTGGTGAAAATTCTTAATGCCAGTACCTTGGTATCTTCCTTCCTGGGCTAGTCAGATTGCAGAGACAATGTTCCAGTCTTTTCCCCACAGGTTACCAGATTGATTTTCAGTGTTCTACAAATCCAGCAGCGATAGAAGATTAGGAATAAGGTGGTACAGTGGATCTTAGCACCCAGCATGAAAAAATGAGATAGTCTCTCTAACTGCAGTAAGGTAATGCCAACCTCAATTGTTGGCATGGGAACTTCACTTCCCTGTCCAAAGGACTTCTGATTATTTGGACCTGGGGAGAGAAGTGGAGATTCACGTGTTTCTTAAGCAAATTTGCAGGGGATTCCCCACCTTTTAAGCCTTACCCTCCCTTCCATTCTTGGAAAGTACTGGTGCTAGTCATTCCTGATTTGGGGAGTGAGTTCTGTCATAAGAGTGGTCATATTTTAGCTTCTCCTAGTACCGACATAGAATTCACATTACTCAGGTTTCTTCACTGAGCTCTACTCGTCACTGTTTTAGTTGCTGCCTTCCCCGGTGGCTCAGATGGTAAAGCATCTGTCTACAATGCAGGAGATCTAGGTTCGATCCCTGGGTCAGGAAGATTCCCTGGATGAGGAAATGGCAACCCACTCCAGTACTCTTGCCTAGAAAATCCCATGGACAGTGGAGCCTGGTGCAGGCTACAGTCCATGGGGTTGCAAAGAGTTGGACACAACTGAGCAACTTCACTTTCACTTTTTCACTTTTCTCTTCCCCTATTTTTTTCAATATGGTTTTATGACTTAAACATACTTCCTTCATGTCATTTTCTTAGTACTTCAGGAAGGAGCGAGAGTACCTGCTTGTGTTTACTTTGCTGCCTTACCTGGAAATTTCACTTGGGTCTTTCTCTTCCATCTTTTTGATTAATCTGTTCTCTCCAGTTATAATGACTTTCTGTTGGCCTTCTTTCCCTTCACTGAAGCCCAGTCCTAGCCATCCTGCATCCTCAGGCCTTCAATCATATTATAGCCCTATCCTACAGAATTACTTTATTTGCCCTTAAAGAAACTTGATTTCTGCTTAGTACCCGAATTTTCACACGCCTTTGCTGTTGAAACTGCTACTACAACTATTTCTAGAAATAATAATTGTATTAGTCATAATTATGTAAATGAACACTAACATCTACTAAATGCTAAGCAGTATTCTAACTGCTAAACCTATGGGGCCTTACTGTCATCCTTACAACAATTCTTTCAATTAGCTGATGCTGTTTTCCTCTCCATTTTACAGATTGAAAGACTGAGGCCCTTGGAAGTTAAGCAAACTGCCCCAAATCATCCAATTCATAACTAGTGGAGCCAGATTTTAAAATGCAATGATCTGATTTTAGTGTCTTTTTTCTTAAGGTTTTGAAACAGTTGTGAGAAGAAAGCACTGTTATGCCTATTTCACACAAGAGGAAATAGTGGTCCAGTGAGCCTGTATGACCTTACCAAAGTTACTAGTAGGAGACAGAACCAAAATTTTGCGATAACAACTCCAGGACTCTACCAGGATAGTGCATTACCAAAATCAGTAATGCCCTTTGCTGATTAGCAAAACGTGTCTCACTGTTTCAATTTTTCACTACATTGTTGATGAACTGATTAAATACTTATCATGTGCTGCTTGAAAATGCGATATGTGGTGCTAAAAATACATTTCTAGCATTTCAGCATTGAATTACATTTGAGAACATTTAATTCAACAGCTTTGTCTGGCAGATACAGGTGATACTCAAAGAAGTTGAGTAACTTGTCCAAGCTTAGATGGCTAATTACTAAGGAGGAAGTGTTAAAACCTAGTCATCCAATGAACTCTTAGTTGTACATAATAAAATACCTTTCAAATGACTCATACTGTTAACAACTTAAAAACTAAACAATGTTTTTTTCTAGAATGTTTGTTTAGTTTAGATGAAATGTATTTAGTTTATAGAATGTATTTATTTTTCTTACAAATAAAATTTCTTTGTATCAGATATTATTTTTCTTAATAAACTAGAGCTGTTTTCCAACTGGTGAATTTTGGTCACTAAAGCATGATAAAAATTATACAACATAGCAAACATATCTATATTGTTTTTAAATGGTTTGCTTTTTCCAACTAAAGCATGCGTGACTCGGAATAAGAGGTCATGGTATCAATGCAGCCCTGAAACTTAAAATACCACAAATCAGAAACAGACTTTCTTCTCTTCTCGATCCATAGAAGAGGACCTGTGTTCTGTGTGCTGTCTCTTTAAACTCAGTCTTGGGCTTTATCTCAGTTCCAAGGTAAATATTCTTTAAAAGTCCAAATCTCTTAGCTGTTCCTTTAAAAAGTTTATCTTGTGCACATATTGCTTGTTTATGTAGCAACTCTATGAAGCTATTGAAGTGTTTGTTTAGTAGTCTTTCTAAATTATTTATGGTGAGAGCCAAGTAATCTTTGGTCACAGTGAATTTCATGTTCTGGGAATCACTAGCCAGATTGATTATGTTTTTGA
The DNA here is from genome assembly GCA_006410635.1 of Cephalophus harveyi. Classification (NCBI taxonomy): domain Eukaryota; kingdom Metazoa; phylum Chordata; class Mammalia; order Artiodactyla; family Bovidae; genus Cephalophus; species Cephalophus harveyi. The sequence goes on from SJYT01014143.1 coordinate 231,452, forward strand.
TTGGGAATTTCTACAAAGTGAGGAAGCTTATATTAGTGCCACATTTTCAAGCACCTTTCTGCAGAGAGAAGTGAGTTCAGTCTTTGCACATTTGATCTTATTCCCAAAGGAGAGTTTGGGAATCCAGTGTGACTGCAGATATTGGGAAGGTATTAAGGACCTCCATAGTCATTTCTGTCTCTAAAATCGTTGAGGTGAAAGTAGAGAACAGAGGGTATCTTTGTGTGGCACTCCAAAGAAACTGGGAAAGTAATGAAGACAGGAGCAAAATATATAAAATCTCACAGCAAACGTGTCTTTTAAGAAATGTCAACAACACAGGGTAAATGCAGTCTTTGGCTCCTCATCCTATCTTAAGTCTTGGCAGTTTTACAATTCAGGGAAAATGACCAAGCATACCCTGAGCTATGCTTCCCTAGTTCATGGAAGGGCCCCAGTACTTTTAAGAAAAGGGAGTGTTCAACTTCATCTTTGAGGGCAAAGATTAGAATCATAGAATGTTAGCACTCAAAGGGAATTCATAGATCATTTACTTTCTTGTTCATTCTCTTTGTTTCACAGTTGAGGTCGCTCTGAGGCCAAGAGAAAGCATATAAGTTTTCCAGAGTCATACAGTAAGTTAATGGCAGGGCATTGATCAAAACCCACCCAAATCTTGATTCCCAGACGACGATGTCAGCAATAGTGCATTAAAATGCAACTAAAATCCCAGCTACTTAACTTGGCTGACCTTGTCTTCTGTCACTCTCCTTCTTCTGCCCCTCACATCTGCCTTCTTGATCCTAGGACACACCAACACATTTCCTGTCTCGAGATTTTGGTGATAGCTGTCCCAAGCCCGGAATGCTGCCTCCTGCCCTGTCTATCTTGACTTATCATGGGTGTTTCTTTGTCAGTCAGATCTAAGTCTTAATGCTGTCTCCTCAGTGCTTTCCTAAGCAGGTAGTGCTAAGTAGCTTCCTAGGATTTCTTTGTTGTATTATCATATTTTTGACCTCATCATAGTTCCTACCAAAATCTATTTTTGGTTGTGGTTGTTTCCCTAATGAAATGTAACCTCCATAAGTGTATTGGTTTTGTTTATTGTGTTCAGCAATGTCTAGGATATGCCATGGATATGCAGTAGATACATTAGACAAATAAAATAAACAAATAAATAATTTGAAAATACATATAGTCAAAAAAACTCACATGATGCAGACATTTGTTTTACACACTTCAGTTTCGCCAAGTTCTGTGATTTACTCTTCAGTTCAGTTCAGTCGCTCAGTCATGTCCGACTCTTTGTGACCCCATGAATCGCAGCACGCCAGGCCTCCCTGTCCATCACCAACTACCAGAGTTCACTCGGACTCACGTCCATCGAGTCAGTGATGCCATCCAGCCATCTCATCCTCTGTCATCCCCTTCTCCTCCTGCCCCCAATCCCTCCCAGAATCAGTCTTTTCCAATGAGTCAACTCTTCTCATGAGGTGACTTACTCTTAATTAGCCTTTATAAATGTACATATTTCAAATACATAATACATAAATTTATATGTGAAAATGCATGTATATTCATAGAAGATTATATGTGTATATATATAAGATATATACATATATACACACACATAAGATTCAACTATTGGATCCTATCTAGTTATTCAAATATTGACATAAAAAGGGAAGAGTCATGGACATTTTATGATTTCTTATTGCACAGAACACTGTTTTCCTGGAGTCCTCTTTGAATTGTGGAGGAATCCCATTCTTGAAAAATTTGAACCTCCTGTGGTATTATTAAGAAAACAACCACTGAGTCTTGGAAATGCAGAGATCGGTATGTCTGCTGAATTCATCAGCAGCTTCACACCTGAAGCCGCTTGAAGACACAGGGGCCCTAATGAGAATGATGTCTACCACCTCCAAACAGGCTACAATGTTCACTGTCTTTCTGCCCACATAGGAGTGATGCTACGTCGTGCTGCTCTTTACTTTGTTACACGCATGCCATTTATACCCAGCTCAGTGTTAAGCACCCAAAGTAAAAATTTGTTTTTTATGCGTTTTTACTCCCTTTCTTGGCTCAGGACAGATCATACAGTTTTACTTAGTGAATTTTATAGAATGAATTATTTGCACATTCTCAATTCCAACTCGTAGGAACCTCTTCTTTTCAGAGGAGCCAACATGGTCCAGATAGATGATTGTCTAGTTAAATTGTAAATTCAGAAGGGCTATGAACTTTGATCATTTTATGGTTCTTAATATGTAATGGATCTCAAGTGTTTGCTCATTAATGCCATATTTGCAATTACAGTGTGTGAATATAACCAGTTTTAGTTGTCTAAAACAAACCTCATGCTACAGCAATTGTTCTAAAGGGCCAAGAATGAAAGATTACTATGGTAGTCTCTGTTCTATAAAATCATACTATTTCATTCAACAAATGTGTATTTTTTGAAAACCTGTACACCATGTGGGATGGTATGGATTGACAAGCTTGAATCAGATACACTATTACCTTAAGAAGCTTAGAAGCCAATGAAGAAGATTCTAGTAAGAAATAAGATAAAACCCCCAAACGGTACAAATATAGGGCAGACTACATCATTGGCACGATATATGATGGGTCTGTGAAATCCCTCAACTGAGGGACCCTGGACATGGAGATTTAGAGCCACCCAAGGTTTGCAAAATAGAAGATGGATATAATAAGCTCAGGCTTCAAGGAAAAGAAGTTGAACAAAGTCCCCAAAGGAAAAATCATAAGAACTTTCAAAAGCTATGAGCTTTCCAGTACATCTGTCTCATAAGGGTCATGACAAGGTGGAATGGGATATGGGAATGGACATTTAGGTTGACCAAGATCCTGAAGAATCTCAAGTGGCAAGTTGATGAGTGTTCAGCTTATTTTATTTCAGTTCAGTTCAGTTCATTTGCTCAGTTGTGTCCGACTCTTTGTGATCCCATGAACCGCAGCACGCCAGTCCTCCCTATCCACCACCAACTCCCGAAGTTTATCCAAAATCATGTCCATTGAGTCGATGATGCCATCCAACCATCTCATCCTCTGTCATCTCCTTCTCCTCCTGCCCTCAATCTTTCCCAGCATCAGGGTCTTTTCAAGTGAGTTAGCTCTTTGCATCAGGTGGCCAAAGTATTAGAGTTTCAGCTTCAACATCAGTCCTTCCAATGAACACCCAGGAATGATCCCCTTTAGGATGGATTGGTTGGATCTCCTTGCAGTCCAAGGGACTCTCAAGAGTCTTCTCCAACACCACAGTTCAAAAGCATCAATTCTTGGGTGCTCAGCCTTCTTCACAGTCCAACTCTCACATCCATACATGACCACTGGAAAAACCATAGCCTTGACTAGATGGACCTTTGTTGGCAAAGTAATGTCTCTGCTTTTGAATATGCTGTCTAGGTTGGTCATAACTTTCCTTCCAAGGAGTACGTGTCTTTTAATTTTATGGCTGCAATCACCATCTGCAGTGATTTTGGAGCCCCCCAAAATAAAGCCAGCCACTGTTTCCACTGTTTCCCCATCTATTTTCCATGAAGTGATGGGACTGGATGCCATGATCTTCGTTTTCTGAATGTAGAGCTTTAAGCCAACTTTTTCGCTCTCCTCTTTCACTTTCATCAAGAGGCTCTTTAGTTCTTCTTCACTTTCTGCCATAAGGGTGTTGTCATCTGTATATCTGAGGTTATTGATATTTCTCCCGGCAATCTTGATTCCAGCTTGTGCTTCCTCCAGCCCAGCATTTCTCATGATGTACTCTGCATAGAAGTTAAATAAGCAGGGTGACAATATACAGCCTTGACATATTCCTCACCATTAGGATACTGAATGTTTCTCAAACAGGGACTAAATTATTAGATGAGACTTAGGTGTAGCTTAGAAATAGCACCTAGGATGATACCCAGATATTCAGCTTTAGAGCCCAGGCATGAGGAGATACCTACCTGTTCTTGAAGCAAGTGTGGGGCATGAAGATGATTTCTAGTTTGGTAACACTCAAGTTGAAGTTCCTTTGGTTCATCCAGGAGAAATGTGCTCTTGAAGCTATGATTCTAATATGGTTCAAATATTATCTCTTATCTGTAATGAATGGCTGTTCATTAATTCTGTACCTATTGATAATTTAGGGTCCCTATTTAGGTTTCATTCTATGGGTAATGGCATGGAATTAGCTTCCAGATCTGATGCAGTTAAGAGAAGGTGAGATGCTGTTTTCTGAGCTGCCACAGAGTCAGAGCAAGCACAAGACTTCACGTTACTTTAGTTTGCCACATAGACTTAAATCTCATATACATACTTCCCACTTTCTCACCCTGGAATATCCTTGAGAAATATTTTGCTACTGCTTCCCTCTCATAAAATAGTCCCTCTTTGATGAGTCGCTTTCTCCCTCCTTTCTACTTCCTCCACTACCCCATCCCTCTAAGTTTTCTCTGCTTTTAAATCCTACTCTTTTGAATATTTCAACCTTCTGGGAAGCTATTTTTTTTCATGGACATACCCGTAAGGCCCCATTTACTCCCCCATTTCCATCTGCTGCCCAACAGCCCTTGGAAAAACCAGCATTTTGGCGCTAGATGGAAACTTAGCTAATATCTTGTGTAATGCCTTGATTTTGCTGATTTTGATTTGGCAGAGAGGAAAGAACTTGTTCAAAGTCACATCACTAGACAGTGCCTTGCATGCACTTTTGATTATCTAAATCCGTGTTCAATTCTTTTAAAGTACTTTCTATTTATAGTATAAATATATACATCACGGATTTTTAGAACATAAAACATGGGCTATTGGTTACAAATGCATTTACATTTGCATTAAGAAACACATTCTGAGACGTGTTTTAAAATGTTTCCTCTAGCCCATTTGAAATTTATCATGTTTGTTTATTAACTTAATGAAATTGTATTTAAGTTTACTAATAAGTATTCTTTTTAATTTATTGCATAAATAGAACTGTTTTCAAATTTGACCAATATTGTTAATATGGTTTTAAGTGTTAATTTGTTGAATTACAGATATATTTTTAAAACTTTTCCTTTTAAAACAATTTACAGTTTTCCTCACTGAATTAATATATATTCATTAAACAAAAATTCAGAAAATATTAAAAACTAAAAAATTTTAAAAGCCATGC
>SJYT01014143.1:237721-263969 GCA_006410635.1 Cephalophus harveyi
CAAAATTCAGAAAATATTAAAAACTAGAAGATTTTAAAAGCCATGCATGGACTCATTAAAATTATGCAACACATTTTTTAGCATAGGGTTTCATTTATTTTTTGTCTACATATTAACATGACTCTTCATAAGATAAATTTTATTAGTATTTTAACCTAATACTTATGTGTATTTCCATGAAATAATCTTTATTAACAATTTTGATTGGTTTTTAATATTCCACCATGCTTTTACACCATAAATATGAGTCTATCAGTGTCTTTATATTTGGATATTTAGCTTACTTTTAAAAAGTATATATAATTCTATAAAGAATATTGTTGGATTTAAAGTTTTGCCAAGTTTGGGGGATTATGGTATATATCTAAAGGTAGAGGGACTTCCCTGGTCGTCAGTGGCTAAGACTCCAAGCTTCCAGTGCAGGGGGTTTGGGTTCAATCCCTAGTCAGGAAAATAGATCCTACATGCCAAAACTAAGGAGAAGGAAATAGCAACCCACTCCAGTATTCTTGCCTGGAGAATCTTGGGGACAGAGGACCCTGGTGGGCTGCCGTCTATGGGGTTGCACAGTGTCGGACATGACTGAAGAAACTTAGCAGTAACAGCAGCCACAACTAACAGCTGGCATGCCATAATGAAGACTGAGATTCCATCTACCACAACTAAGATCCAGTGCAGCCAAATAAATGAATAAATAAAAATAAAATATTGCAATAAAGGTAGAAGACACCGAGTGAAAGGGAATAAACATTTTTATATGAGGTTGATGCTGTTGACCTGGAGTAAACACAACATACATGCCACAGGGGGCTCCTGAATAGCATTTATGAATACAGTCTGAGAACTGTCACTCTTGAGCTCCCTTGGGACCAGTAAAAGTTATGAAGAGTTCCTTCATTTTAGCTGGGTTAAACCTTAGTGGTCTTTACTACATTAAAAAACAAAAGATTTATTTGCCTCCGATTTCATTGACTCCGAGAAGCAGATTATCACAGGTGAAGACAGACCTCAATTATAGGTTATTTGGGAGCACAGATACTAAAAAACAGTTTCTTCTATGGCATATCTCTTCATCCAGTTCTTACATCCATAGATGAATAAATTACAGGAGACTGATATTCTTTATTATGGTAGTGTAATAGGTGTAAGCTGCAGTCCACTTGCAGAGAAGTATGATGCTGCAGCTCTAGCCAGGGAAGGCCTTGCACAGCAGTGATTCTTAAGCTGGATCTTGGGGATGAGGAGTAACTTGTCTCAGAGACAAACAAGCAAGGGAATTCTCAATGAAGAAGCTGTCTGTGCAGAAGTGCAAAGGTAGGAAACTCATCGCCTTCATCAGAAGTGAACATGGCTGAGTGGATGGCAATGAAGGTAAGAGTAAGGCAGCTGCAGAAGGTGGTCAGGAAGCCAGCTCCTTAAGGCCGTAGGCTCAAAGTAGAACTTTGTTCAACAGAGGATGGTAAGCCAGTGAATACTTCTAACCAGAGAAGAAAGTTCATTTTGTATATAGAATGGTAAAATGTCATTAAAATTGTTTAACTCGCCACTGAACAAATGGCATGTTTTACATCTCAATACATTACCAAGTTGACATGTGCTGTAGTTTCATTAATCAGAGAGGAGTTTGCTGAGACTGTATCCAGTGACATGTAATTCATTCTTTTCTCCATGTCAATGAACAGTAATATTTTTAGAAATTACACCCCATTGTTTCATGAGTGAAGTAGCCACAAGAGCTACTAAAAGTGGTGCTTTAGTGAAATCCTTCTCTAAATGATCTTACGTCTGACCTTCTGCACTTTATCTTCCAAGGATCAGCTTGTGGTGTTAATTATGGGGTAAGTAAGCAGTTACTTCCTACAGCAAATCAGCCAAAGTCCAGGTTTGCTCTGGAGGTCCCCGGGATCAGAGCTCTGTGTTTCTTCAGGTTTCAATTTACCAGCCTCAAACCACTTAAAAGCAGGAGGAGGAAAGACTGGGGAGTGATCAGTTTACAAGTGACCTGGGAGTTCACAGCTTTCATCCCTGGAAATCACAGTCCATATAATAAGCCTTGTGCAGATACAATTGGGACAAATTGACTCAGGCGTCTTGCTTTCAAAAATGAAAACCCTTCTTTTCCCTTATCAGTGTCCCCAGGCCTGAATCGTTGAAATCAAGCGTTTGATGGAAGATGGTAGTTGTTCTAAGGTCAAATAGAGGATGTAGGTCCTGAGTAAGAGTGTAGGCTGTTAAGTGGCACCCAACTGTGTTAATTGGTTAATAGGACTCTAGCCAGTTTAGGGACTTAACAGTCATGTGAGAGGAACCACCACGCCTAGCAGACTTTTTCCTTTCTAGGCAAGCGAGAAATGTCACTGAGGAACAATGTACAACTGGCAAACCTTCGAACTAGCCCACTGTTGTACCAAGTATTTTTAGAATGACTCTTCAGATATGATTTCAAAAATTTTGGACATTTTCAGGAAAGGCACCATTTCCAACTTGATACCTTAAGTTGACTTCTAGGGGCAGTTTGAGTCACCAGGAACCCATGCTAGTGTGATAATCGTTAATCATTGACAATTAATCATTCTCAGCAAAATGTGCAATTAAAAAAAGAAAGGAGAATCTGAAGGAATTGCTTTCTACATTCACCTGGATATAGAAGGTCTGACTGTTTATTAAGAATTCAGTGGTCTTGCTCTGAAGTCATTCATCAAGCAACTGGATCAAAACTCTCTTAGCATTTACTTACCATATGAACAGGTACTTCATAAAGTCACAAATATGATGAAGTCACAGCACTATCATATTATGACATACTGCATGTGTGAATGATCATTCTGACCATTCAGTGCCTTAGTACTGAGAAAGGACATGGCTATTTGTTCTCATCACTTATTGATTAATAGTAATTATTCACTAATTCATTCATTCTAAGCCAAAGATATTTTTAAACCTTTAATTCTAAACTTGATACTTGCCTAAAGACTTTCAGTGGCTCCCAACTGTCCCAAAGAATAATATCTAATTGTTTCACTCTTCTGTATACAAAGGTTAGAATGATGTGCCCCGATTAAGTCTCTATGTTTAAACCACATCAGACACTTGCCTGGTTCCCTTACTAACGATGCAAGATCCCCTATCTTAGCTCTTTCTTCTGCCATTTTCTACTGCTTTTCCTCCACTCATTCTTCAACTGCAACTTGGTTGGTGAAGTTTCTCTATCTATTAAAAACACCCTTTGTTACCAAATTCGCCTCTACCTCCTTTCTCATCATCTCAGTGAAACTGTTCCCACTAAATTTACCATCAATCTCCTTATGAAATCCAAAGAAAATTTTTTAGTATTTATTTGTCTTGACCTTTCAGTATTATTTGATACAGTTAACTCACCCCTTTCTTAAAATATACATATATATTTTCCCTTGGCTTCTGTGACATAACATTCTCTCAATTTTCCTCTGGATTTCTTCATTCTTCTTTGTGGGAATCTTTTCCTCTGTCCATCCACTAAATTGTTCTACTTCTCAAATGACTATTTCCACTGTCAAAGATTTAATTACTTCCCACATGTTGAGGATTCCTAAATTTATATTTTCAGGCTGTCTCTCTATTGCATACTTGGAATCCATATTTTCAACTCTTTGATGAATAGAAATATTTGAACATCACACAAGCATCTTAAAGACAGTATGTCCCATTGGAAGTTATTATTTTTACTTTTAAATTTTCCATTTTCCAAATGAACATTATTTCTTTCCCATTTTAAAAAAAAATTGAGATGTAACTTAGGATAAATATAATCTTAGACATGCAGATTGACGGTGTTCTCTGGTAGCTTAGCATTAAAGAATCTGCCTGCAGTGCAGGAAACCTGAGTTCAATTCCTGGGCAGGAAGATCCCCTGGAGAAGGAAATGGCAACCCTCTGCAGTATTCTCGCCTGGGAAATCCCATGGACAGAGGAGCCTGGCGAGTTACAGTCCATGGGGTCACAAAGAGTCAGACAGGACTTAGCGAGTAAACCACCACCACCACCTCACAGATTGATAGATGTTTACAACCTAACTCCCACCCTGATAAAATATAGACTATTTCTCACTCCCTGGAAGAATCCCTCAATCCATCTCCTCCTGCACAGGCCCATTCCCATCTCTGCAGAAGGGGAACACAAGTTATTACTTTTTTTAAGTGAAAGTGATTGACTGTTTAAAATTTTTACTATCTAATTTCCTTCTGTTTTTGTTGTTTTGTCATTGCACAACTGCTTTATTTTTAAAAATCCTCTTTCACATTTTCCCCCTGAAAGATAAGGTAGAAAACGGCTGGCGAATATTGTAGGTTTTGTTACATATTCGTTCTTGCTTGTTATATATCCAGGGCTGAATATTTCTTGTTGTGACTTACTAGGTTATTAACAGAGAGGTAGAAAGTTTTTTAAAACTTTCTTAAGAATTCCCGAAATACTGCTTACATGCATAAAAGGATAGCATAGTTTTCCATTTTTCCCATCAATGAAGATTTTCCTCATTCACAAAGGTTATTGTTCAGCCTCAGAAGAGGGGTCCAACTCCACCAAATTTTCCTTTAGATCTTCATTTTGTTTTCAGTCAGCAACATTAAATTTTTAAGATGTACTCAGAGAAGAGAACTAAACATGGGCATAAAACTTACGATGTTGAGTCCACAGTAACTCAATTATTTGCTTAAAGCAGCACAGAAATGGGTTACATTTCCAAGGGGGAAGAAAGGAAGTAGAAATCTACAACATGATGACTTTTGATTTCCAGCAACACAATTGAAAGAATTATTCAGTTTATTTGATCAAACCTGTACAGAAATGCTTCATTATTGAGCTGATATGCTTATCTTTCACTGTAATAATTGATTGAAATTTTGGCCCTTTATATCTCCTGGTGGCTCAGACAGTAAGGATCTGCCTGCAGTGTAGGAGACTTGGGTTCGATTCCCAGGTCGAGAAGATCCCCTGGAGAAGGGAATGGCAACCCACTTCAGTATTCTTGCCTGGAAAACCCCATGGACCGAAGAGCCTGGAGGGCTACAGTCCATGGAGTCTCAAAGAGTCAGATACGACTGATTGACTCACACTTTCTCTGTCATATTCTCCAGAAATAATTAAAGAAAAAACATCTGTCTCTTTTATGGCTGCTAAAGTCAGACAATGACACTATCATATTTAGCTTCTTTAATTTTTCCCATATTCAATCACATACAAAATCTAAGCAAATATTTAAATTAAAAACCTAAATAAAACTTTATTGTCTCTCTAGATATAGATAGGTAGCTATGATGTTCTCCTCTGTTTCCCTTTATCTTACGGTTCTCATGTAGGCTATTACAATCACTCACAGGGATTTTTACCAGTAGTCTCTTAATTGTTTTTATGCTTCCTGTTTGGACCCCATCCAGCTATTCTTCTCACTGTAAACAAAATAACCTTTATGAAATACATGCTGATTGTGCTATTCGCTTACTAAAACCTTTACAGTTGACTTCCTATTGTCTTCTGGATGAGGTCCAAACCCCTTAACACATCTCATAAGACCCTGAATTTAGTTTCATCTCTTACTGTCTCTCTCCTGGTATATTGTTCTAGCCAGAGTGAGTCTTTTTTCTTCTTCTTAATTTATTAAAATATCTCTCACTACTCACCTTGAGGTCTTCCCCTTGCTTGGCACCTTCTTGATGCGTACCTTTGCCTTATTCTGGGGAAGGTTCAGGGAACCCAATTCCCCATGGCACGGTACAATGCCCTCCTGTGAATTCCCATGAAATCCTCAATTTTCTCAACGAAGTTCTTTGATTATACTATGTTGTATTGTTTCATGTTATTTTATTATGTTTTTATTTTCATCCTTTAATCCCCAGAACCTAGCACATACTTTACCTAATCAAAAATTAGAATTTATGAATAATCTCATCCTCCTATTCAATTGCCGGCCTTAGAATAAATTCCCCTTAATCTGGGTGCTGCTTCTTCCATTACAGCATAGGTTTCATCCTGCAGTTTATAACAATTAATTGGCCGTTGCTTTTTGAGTTTTATTTTGCTCCAGCCATTGTAGTAGTTGTCTAGATGAAGTCTCAGTTGCTTTTCCTTAAATTAAGGACCACAGTGTCCTCCATACAGTGGAGTGTCCAGGTGTATTTGTCAAAGGATTCCATTACTAAAGGGATCCCATAATCTAATCTTTAGAAAATAAAGTGTAGATATTGAAACTTCTGTTGATGAATGAAATCTCAGAGAAATAACCCAAGCTAGCTCAGTAAGGGCTAGTTACTACCAAGTAAATTTTCAATAAAATACATTTTCAATTACTTGAAAATAATCTTGAATACTTGGTTTTAGGAAATCTGCCTCTTAAGTGACACCTTAAAGTTTCTACGGCTGTGCCCATGTACTCAGTCATGTCCAACTCTTTGCAACCTTTTGGACTGTAGCCCACCAGACTCCTCAGTTCCTGGGAGTTTTCAGGCAAGAACACTGGAGTAGGTTGGCAGTTCCTCCTGCAGGGGATCTTCCCAACACAGGGATTGAACCTGCATCTCCTATGTCTCCTGCATTGCAGGCAGATTCTTTACTGCTGAGTCATTGGGGAAGCCCTTCCACACTGCATGAGCTGCTAAGTGTCCACTGGACATATTTCCTGTCTCCTATCCTATTCTGAAAGATGTAGAGATTAGAAGAGACAGAGAGTGTCTTCCCCATCCTCTGAGAGCGCCAAGTCTTCCTAGGGAGGTTAAATATGTCCTTATTAATCAGTGAAGATATAAGGTGGCTACAACTATAATGCTTGCTTAAGTTTCTAGGTTTCAAGTTACCCAGAATGTGGACCAAAAGAGGTGTTAGGCAAGGTCAGCGTGTGATAAGTTCCAAATCTGAAGTGGAAATTGTTATCATGGGGGCCCATAAAGAGTAACTGATCAACCTATATAACATTAGCAGCTTAAAAGCAGCTTAATATGCTTAAAGCATATTCTCTTGTTTTATCCTCCAGGCAGGCCTGTAATATTTATGTAATTATTGGTATTGCTGTCTTCATGATAAACTGAGGGTAAGCGGAATGCAGAGTACATCTGCTTCCTCTGTAAAGCCCACTAAGGAAATGTTTATATGCCAGTAAATATTTCCTTCTGATAATCTCAACTGATAAAAAGTGATGAAATGGCTAATTAAAGGCATTTTGCTTTAAAAATTTTATAGCAGTATTTATCCTTTTAAGCATATGGTACTCTCTATATGAAAAGTACCTAGGACACTGCTTAGCACAGTGACTGGTATTCAAAACATAAAAGATATTATTATTATTATTATCTGTATGCTTGAAAAGTAATTTTCTGTTACATGCTCAAACACACTCTACAGAATACTTTTCATTTATTTGATGTCAAGTGCTACTTTAGCACCTTGATTTCCTATAGAAGTTGATGATGACAGAGATCTTTATTAACATCAGAAGACTGATACTTCCTTAAGAGGCTTTTCTGGTTTCTTTACTGTGTACATATGATGGAAAATGAATACTGTGTTTATGGAAACGATATTTGAAGAAATTATCTGAATTTGTTTAACCATGTCAATAGTGTGGGGTTAAAAGAAAAGATAAAATCTCTTGCAGTTCTAAGAATTTAAGAATTTTTCTTTCCTCATTCAGTCTTCATGAAATACAAGGATTAAGAGCATAATCCCCTTTATGCTATTTACCACTCTTCAGTTATGACATCTGACTTCAAGCATATAAATTTGCTATAAATATTAAATGTCTTGGCCAAAGCCACACTTCAAACTAAAAGTATTCACTCTTAATTTTTCTTGTAATTATTGATTTAGAAAAAGTATCTTTGTTTGATAAAACAAGTACTTCAAGGAAAAGACATCTTGTTAAAATCTGAACCTACCAAAAATTAGTGTAATTATTCATAATGGTTGATTGACTATACAAAGTCATTCAGCATTTTGGGGAGTGTTAAATTTGACAATACTGGTAACTTGATAAATATCTCCAAAAAAATTCTCAGAAACCGCATTTTAGGTGTATACCTATATACACATGACCATATGTTTAAACTGAAAATCTGAGTGACTGTTCAGTGGAGGGGAAAGAACCTCATCTGGTCTAATAGTATAAGGTATTATAAAGTATGATTTTTTCCCTATCATTTTTATAATATACACAAATATTTAATTTTGAATGTGCTAATAATATATCACTTTCATAATTTCTAAGTGTATTTCTTTTGTCACATGGTGTGAGATAAGTGTACAATTTGGCATATTCATTCTATATTTTCAATTTCTAATGATCATTATCTATTGAAAAGTCTCCTAGAAATCTCCACTAGGGTACTGTGGAGAATCAGGCCTCTTTGCAATTGAATTGGCATTTTCTAGAATCTCTCCTTCCTTTCTTACTATTTTTAGATGAGTCACTTGACCACGTGCCTTTTGTTAAGCCCTAGTTTATTCTGTTTTATCTAACGTGTTTTAGTTGTGTCCCCTAAAGTGTGGTACATGTTTCTGTGTCAGGACCTGGCAAGCCCAAAGAACTTTCTGAAATTCTAGCCCCTTGTGTAGCACTCTTGTCGACCGGTAATTAGATCATTATGTAGTACACTAACAGATTTAGTGTTTTCATTCCCACAGCAGCCCACAGGCTCCACCTGTCAGCTGGGGAAAGACAATCTCATAAAGCTGCCAATACTATGATTTAGCTGAATACATGTTTGTTAATAAATCTTTCATCATATTATAATCAAAGAGGCCTTTCAGTTTATGACCCACCTAATGAAGGATTTGGGGAGTCTGCTCATCAATTTGATGTTTGTAAAGACAAATCTAACGGGTGTCATTAGTGTGTATTTACCCCGTTGGCTCAGGTGAAAAGTGGAACAGGAGATGTAGTAAAGGAAATGAGAGAAAATGTTAATTAAAAATAAACGCATGGTGTGAGCCACCTATCCATTACTTTGAAAAGTACTGTCTTGTGAGAAAAATCAAATGGTTTGACATCTTTAAAAGTCCATTAAGCCACTAGGATCTACAGCAGTTCTCTATCAAATGCCTTTTTCAAAGATTTAACTGCCACCATTATCATCCCAAAGATTTCATGTAATTCTCTCTCTAGGGGAGTGTAATTATTAATATGGCATGAAGAAAGTGTAGGATTTGCTAAGGGTTGCAATCCTTACTGGAGTACAATAACAAAAATTCATACTTCCTTTTTGGATATTAACACTACATGTTTAGATTTCAAGTTATGGTTTATTTGTGGTTAAAATTAAAATCAGTTAACATATTCCCTTATCTTTCTTAAAACATTAAGGGTAGACATAATGATTATAGTCCTGGTATCTCTTAAAAAGAACAATACATACTCCCACATTGAAATATACCAAAGATTTTAATGAGTAGAAAACAAATTTAAAGGGATATATAATTTCCTGAAGCTTTCCAGTAGTTTAAAAATTCTGCTGAAAAATCTTCAAAATTGAATCCCCTCACTGTATGATTAATCTCTCACAGTTTCTCTCCCCTGTCAAAGCTCTTCTCTACTGTCCAGTTCTCAGCTGCCTTTGACTGAGATTCAGACAAATAAATCTAGGGAAAGAGACAGTACACTGACCCTGGTTTCCTATGTGTTTCCTTCCAACTGTAGAGCAAGTTATATTTCAGCTCCACAATCAACAAATAGCTCTGAAAACCAAATAGACCACACTGTTGGAAGTCAGAGAGAGTGAGGTCAAATAGAAGCCCCAAATGTGTGAATATAAAGCCTTCTCATCTTTGTGGAAATTTCTAGGCTTCACATTCATTCATCCATCAGGATATCCTCTTTGTGTGCTATTACCATTGAAATATGTGGGCTGCTCCAGACTCCACCTGAAGATGAAACAGCTGTACCAGGCTGGATGACTTTTCATATCCTATCTGCATTCATCGCTTTCTCTGTGTCCTTTCCTTTGTGATATTTTCAGCACCAGGAAGTTTCAGTCACCTTGACCATTGTTTTCATACATTTGGGCTGCAGGCACAGGGTTGTTGTTTAATTTGAATCCAAAAGGATAGACAGGAAGGAAAGCAGACAGGAGAGATATCATCCATTTCCTAATTGAATCATAACACACTTTTTTCATGACTTTGTCACACTGCAGAAAAATGCAGGGCATTCGTTTGAAGATGCGTAAACACAGACTGTGACATGTTCTCTTGTTGTGCATCTCTATACTGGATGCAGACTGACCTTGATTTTGGAGAGAATTATTCGTTTCTCTGATGACACATTCCCCTAATAAGCTCTAGATCTGGCTCAAAATGTATGTGTGACTTCCTACTGCTGAAATTATGAGTTCTTAAATAAAGATAGCTGATTTTACTATTTTTATAGTGGGTCTCTTGAAATAAGGCTGCCTGATTAATACCTTAACATTGATAGTGAAACTTTTGTGTATGTTGGATTTTGTTTTGTTTTGGTTTTGGGCAAAATCATTGATGCTGGACAGATCTGGTTATAAATACTGGTTTGGCTACATACTACTGTGTAGCTTTGGGCAAGATAATGAACTTTCCTAAGCCTTGGTTTCCTCACTACTAAATTGAAGATGAACAAACTTGAGTTGCTGTAATAATTAAATGAGAAAAAGTACATAAAATGCTTAACTCAATGCAAAGCACAAAGTACGTATTCATTTAAGATTGGTGCCTCTTTTCTAGATCTTTTATAACTGCTGGGAGACTTAGAACCTGATTTTGCACTTAACAGGTTCTCATTATAAACTTGAATTAATTGATGAGTCTTTTTCAGATATTCCAGAAATTCACTCTTTAGAGTTTTTCAATTCCACTGTAAGTTCTAGTATTACTCACTAGTGGGCATCAGGTATTTAGTAATGCTCACAAAGGGAATTCAGTGCATTCCAGTGCATTTTTTTCTAAGTAATTCTGACAACTGGAAAATTCTTTCTTATGATTAGCAAAAATCAGTCATCAAAGTTAACAATTGTTCTCTTCATGTAAAGACTCCTTTAGGTATTCATGTAAATGGATATGGCATGGATGCCCTCACAGAATTTTCTCTTCTCCAACTACATGGAACTGATATTTCATAACTTTAGTTTGGGTCAACAACAATCGTTAAATTGGATACAAACACTAGAGGCATTATTAAAAAATAAGCATGGCAGATTGAAAACACACTTCTTGTGTTTTCTTCTGAAACCAAACTAAAATGAAAATAGAGGGATAAAATAAGAAAAAAACCATTGAGGACATGGAGAAGTGAGGAGCTGACAGAGAAACGTCAGCAAAAATTTGGAAGGTGGAAAGAAGACAAATGAGTTGTCATTGATTTAGAAGATCAGAGAAAGTAAAAGTGAATTATTTGAGTTTTTTCTTGGTGGTGGTAGAGATCTAGTAGGGTTTTCTCACTGGGGATCCCTGTAAAGGCCTGAGAATTAGGTGCTTGAGTGCCTTTGATAGTAGAGTGTTGATGTGACGAGAATCAAGAGGATTGACTGAAAACATTTTCAACAAAGTTTATTTACTCAGGATAGCTGTATATAGGGTTAGACCCTAAACACCATGTCCCAGTTTATGTAGCTATATGACTATGACTTTTCTTTCCTTGCAATGATGCATAAACTTTGGTGGTTAATTCCATTCATTCTTTCTTTCATTGTGTTTCATTTAATTTTTATTTAAAATAATTTAAAAAATTTTCATGATGAGTTTCATATTATATCTATCATCAACTTCCCTATTTTGCTAATTGTCCCACTAACATTCTTTTCCTGATCTTTTCCAGTATCATGTTTAACTGATATATTGGCTTAGTCTCCTCCAATCTGAGAGAGTTAGTCTTTCTTTTTCTTTTTTTTTGCAGTATAGTTGACTGTGGCTCGGATCATGAACTCTTAATTTCCAAATTCAGACTGATATTGAAGAAGGTAGAGAAAACCACTAGACCATTCAAGTATGACATAAATCAAATCCCTTATGACTATACAGTGGAAGTGAGAAATAGATTTAAGGGACTAGATCTGATAGACCGAGTGCCTGATGAACTATGGATGGAAGTTCATGACATTGTACAGGAGACAGGAATCAAGACTATCCCCAAGAAAAAGAAATGCAAAAAAGCAAAATAGCTGTCTGAGGAGGACTTACAGATAGCTATGAAAAGACAGGAAGTGAAAAGGAAAGGAGAAAAGGCAAGAAAAACCCATTTGAATGCAGAGTTCCAATAAATAGCAAGGAGAGATAAGAAAGCCTTCCTCAGTAATCAATGCAAAGAAATAGAGGAAAACAATAGAATGGGAAAGACAAGAGATCTCTTCAAGAAAATGAGATACCAGTGGAACATTTCATGCAAAGATGGGCTCAATAAAGGACAGAAATGGTAAGGACTTAATAGAAGCTGAAGATATTAAGAAGAGGCAGCAAGATTACACAGAAGAACTGTACAAAAAAGATCTTCATGACCCAGATAATAACGATGGTGTGATCAGTCACCTAGAGCCAGACATCCTGGAATGTGAAGTCAAGTGGGCCTTAGGAAGCATCACTACAAATAAAGCTAGTGGAGGTGATGGAATTCCAGTTGAGCTATTTCAAATCCTGAAAGATGATGGTGTGAAAGTGCTGCACTCAATATGTCTCTTGATGAAAGTGAAAGAGGAGAGTGAAAAAGTTGGCTTAAAGCTCAACATTCAGAAAGCAAAGATCATGGCATCCGGTCTCATCACTTCATGGCAAAAAGATGGGAAACAGTGGCTGACTTTATTTTTTGGGGCTCCAAAATCACTGCAGATGGTTATTGCAGCCATGAAATGAAAACACGCTTACTCCTTGGAAGGAAAGTTATGACCAACCTAGATAGCATATTCAAAAGCAGAGACATTACTTTGCCAACAAAGGTCCATCTAGTCAAGGCTATGGTTTTTCCAGTGGTCATGTATGGATGTGAGAGTTGGACTGTGAAGAAAGCTGAGCGCCAAGGAATTGATGCTTTTGAAGTGTGGTGTTGGAGAAGACTCTTGAGAGTCCCTTGGACTGCAAGGAGATCCAACCAGTCCATTCTAAAGGAGATCAGTCCTGGCTGGTCTTTGGAAGGAATGATGCTAAAGCTGAAACTCCAGTACTTTGGCCACCTCATGCAAAGAGTTGACTCATTGGAAAAGACTCTGATGCTGGGAGGGATTGGGGGCAGGAGGAGAAGGGGACGACCGAGGATGAGATCTGTCTCTTATACACATCTAAAAGTTATGACCAACCTAGATAGCATATTCAAAAGCAGAGACATTACTTTGCCAACAAAGGTCCATCTAGTCAAGGCTATGGTTTTTCCAGTGGTCATGTATGGATGTGAGAGTTGGACTGTGAAGAAAGCTGAGCGCCAAAGAATTGATGCTTTTGAAGTGTGGTGTTGGAGAAGACTCTTGAGAGTCCCTTGGACTGCAAGGAGATCCAACCAGTCCATTCTAAAGGAGATCAGTCCTGGCTTTTCTTTGGAAGGAATGATGCTAAAGCTGAAACTCCAGTACTTTGGCCACCTCATGCAAAGAGTTGACTCACTGGAAAAGACTGATGCTGGGAGGGATTGGGGGCAGGAGGAGAAGGGGACTACAGAGGATGAGATGGCTGGATGGCATCACCGACTCAATGTACGTGAGTTTGAGTGAACTCCAGGAGATGGTGATGGACAGGGATGCCTGGCATGCTGCAATTCATGGGGTCACAAAGAGTCGGACATGACTGAGAGACTGAACTGAACTGATGGTAAATAGTTCTACTTTTAGTTGTTTGAGGAAACTTTATACCGTTCTCCACAGTTTCTACACCAATTTACATTCCTATCAATAATGTACAAGGGTCCCCTTTTCTCCACATTCTTGATGATATTTGTTATTTGTGGACTTTTTGATGATAACTCTTCTGACAGGTGTAAGGTAGTGTTTCATTGTGGTTTTGATTTGAATTTCACTTATGACTAGTGATGTTGTGTATATTTTCATGAGCCTATTGGTCATTTTTATAAAGCATATTCAGGTCTTCTGTCCAGTTTTAAATTAATCTTTTTGTGTATATAGAGTCATGTGAGTGGTTTATATCTTTTGAATATTAAACCTTGTTGGACATATCATTTGAAAATATTTTCACCTATTCAGTAGGTTGTCTTTTTGTTTTTTAAATGATTTTCTTGGCTGTAGAAAAGCTTTTAAGTTTAATTAGGTCCCATTTGTTTATTTCTATTTTTGTCCTCTTTCTCTTAGGAGACATATAAAAATGCTATTATGATTTATGTCCGAGAGTGTTCTGCCTAAGTTCTTCTCTAGGATTTTAATTTTTTCAGGCCTTACATTTAGGTCTCTGATACATTTTGGTTGTGTTCTTGTATATGGTGTGAGGCAATGTTCTAATCTCATTCTCTTACATGTAGCTGTTCAGTTTCCCCAGCACCACTTATTGAAGAAGCTGGCTATTTTTCCATTGTATATGCTTGCCTCCTTTGTTGTAGATTAATTGACTGTAGGTTTGTGGGTTTATTTCTGGGCTCTCTATTTTGTTCCATCAATCTATGTGTCCATTTTTTGTGTTAGTTTCATGCTTTTTTGATGACTATAGCTTTATAGTGCAGTCTGAAGTTAGGAAGCATGATACCTTCAGTTTTATTCTTTTATCTAAAGATTTCATTGGGAATTCAAGTGTATATTGGTTCTATATAAATTTTAGGATTATTTATTCTAGTTCTGTGAAAAAATTTTTGAGTCTATTGTTAGGGATTATACCATATCTTCTTACTGGTAGAGTGGACATTTTAACAATATTAATCCATACAATCCAAGAACATGGAATATCTTTCTATTTCTTTCTATCATATTCAATTCCCCTCATCAGTGCTTTATAGTTTTGAAAGCAATGGTATTTTACCACCTTGGTTAAGTTCATTCCTAGGTATTTTGCTGTTTTTAATGCAATTAATTTTTTTCCTTTTTTTTTTTTTGGCTTTATCCTTTTGATAGTTCATTATTATAATGTACAGAAAAATAACAGGTTCCTGTATATTAACTTTGCATGCTGCAACTTTACTGAATTCATTTATAGTCTGATAGTTTTTTGGCAGAGACTTTGAGGTTTCTATGTGTAGTATCATATCATCTACAAAGAGTGACTGTTTTGTTCTTGATGTCATATTTGACATCTTCATGTCTATCTCTTAACTATTTATTGCAGCTATAATTGCTTTCATAATGTGTTATCTTTTAATCTCTGTACAAGATACTGACGTTTTAAAGAGTACTGGTCAATAGAATACCCTCAGTTTGAGTTTGTTGGATTTTTTTATTATTATTATTTTAAGGTTATGAATCTTTTTGCAAGAATAGCAGAAATATTTTTTGCTTTTCTTGGTGCATCTATCAGAAGGCAATGAAACTAATATATTTTGCTGCTCTCAATATTAATTTTAATCATTTAATTAAGATAGTATCTGCTATATTTCTCTATTGTAAAATCATTATTATTTTCCTTTTTAATGAGAAAGTATCTTGAATTTTATACCTTCATACATTTAGAATGATAACGATAATCATATTAGGTATGTTAATATCCTGTACCTTATTATGCTTTCACCTACTTCTTTCAACATCCTTTGATGATTTGCTAAATGCTTATTTTTATTTCCATTATTCTTTATACATTTATTAATTAGAGTTCTACAAAATGTCCTTTTTCTCCATTCATTTATTTTGTTCTTCCTTTTTTTCTTATTCTTATAAGAATGGGGTCTGGAATATTTATCTTATCCTATAAGTTATGACCTATTATTATCATTATTTACTTTATTGTTCAGATTATAAAGATTTGGCCATTGTGTACTCCTTTCAGTTGGCTACTAGGATCTTTCCACATAACCCTATCAATTTTTGAGCATTTACTTAATTTCTAGCACCATAATATCTTCTAGATCATCATGTACTTTCCCTGTTTCAGTCCTAGAATCAACCATTTCTCCAACTTCCTGTTTCCTTTTATTTATGACTAGAATTTAGAAGTTAAGATCAAGTTCTGTGTATTCACTGGTACCAGGATATCGTTGCTTTTAGACCCTCTCAGCATTGAGAGCTAGGAAATATATGCATGCAGATGAACACATGCATTATCTACACGTGCATATTTATGCAACATCATGAGGTTTATTTTATCTTTTTGTCTCTCTTTATTTGTAATATCTTCAATAGTGAGAAATATAGCTTTTGTATGCTGCAACTTTACTGAATTCATTTATAGTCTGATAGCTTTTTGGTGGAGACTTTGAGGTTTCTATGTGTAGTATCATATCATCTGCAAAGAGTGACTGTTTTGTTCCTGGTGTCATATTTCACATCTTCATGTCTATCTCTTAACCATTTATTGCAGCTATAGTTGCTTTTGTTTTCCTTAATATACTCACTTACTTCTCAATTATTTATTTATGTAAAGTAGTTGTAATAGCTTAATCTATACCCTCGTGGAATAAAGTACATTTGAGGACAATTTTTCCCAATCTTTAGCCTTATATTATATAACCAACATACTATAGTATTTCTATAGCATAAGTAGTTATGTTCTTCCTCACACACATCACTGTGATTACTTTCTTTATGATAGAGCTAGATTTATTTGTTACTGTTTTGATTCTGCCTTGAATCACCTTCCTCCCTATATACACATATTCTGGCTGATTGGATTTATTCATTTATTTGCGGGTAGGCCAAACATTACAGTGGTAGTCAGAGTGCAAATTATACAAATGATAAGCTCAAATAAGTATCACTTCCTCTTCATCTCTTCTGCTCCCTGTTAATCCTTCCATTCTGTCTAACTTATTTCTAGTCACTCTTTACAGAAAGTTAATCTCACTAGTTTCTGGTTGAACTTGCCTGTATTTCTTTTTGTACATTAGCAAATACGTATATATTTTTTATCTCCTTTTCTTCCTTCATTGAAAGATAGCATACTGTAGTATTCTTTGCAATTTCCTTTTCTTTTCAGTGGTTTATTATGAAAACCATGTCATATAATTTGATAGAGATCTTCCTCAGTTTTTCTCACAGTTCAGTTCAGTTCAGTCACTCAGATGTGCCCAACTCTTTGCGACCCCATGGACCACAGGATGCCAGGGCTCCCTGTCCATCACCAACTCCTGGAGTTCACTCAAACTCATCTCCACTGAGTCTGTGGTCCCATCCAACCATCTCATCCTCTGTCATCCCCTTCTCCTCCTGCCCTCAATCTTTCCCAGCATCAGGGTCTTTTCAAATGAGTCAGCTCTTTGCATCAAGTGGCCAAAGGATTGGAATGTCAGCTTCAACATCAGTCCCTCCAATGAACACTCAGGACTGATCTCCTTTAGGATGGACTGGTTAGATCTCCTTGCAGTCCAAGGGACTCTCAAGAGTCTTCTCCAACAACAGAGTTCAAAAGCATCAATACTTTGGCTCTCAGCTTTCTTTATAGTCCAACTCTCACATCCATACATGACCACTGGAAAAACCATAGCCTTGACTAGATGGACCTTTGTTGGCAAAGTAATATCTCTGCTTTTTAATATGCTGTCTAGGTTGGTCATGACTTTCTTTCCAAGGAGTAGTGAAAGTGAAGTGAAAGTTGCTCAGTCGTGTCCGACCCTTTGCAACCCCATGGACTATACACTCCATGGAATTCTCTAAGCCAGAATACTGGACTGGGTAACCTTTCCCTTTTCCAGGGGATCTTCCCAATCCAGGGACTGAACCCAGGTCTCCTGCATTGCAGGCGGATTCTTTACCAGCTGAGTCAATAGAATGGCTGATAATCTAAAAACTTAAAAACAGAGTCTAAATCTAGACTGTCCCTAGCTCGGTATGTCCTACAAGCTAAGAATGGTTATCACACTTTGAAATTATTAAACTATCAATAAAAGAATACTTTGTGACATGTAAAAATTATATGAAATTCAAATTTCAGGGTTATAAATAAAGTTTTATTGGAACAAAACCAGACCCATTGTTTAGCATTATCTGTAGCCAGTTCTGCCAGTTCTGCCAGCAAAGCCTAAAAAAATGAGCCTAAAATAAAACTATCTGGCTCTTGACCAAAAAGCCTGCCAACCCTGGGTCTACAGACTCATACAAAAGTACCCAAAGCCCATTTCTGAAAAATAAGTGGAAGATGAGGCCTCTTCAAATCAACTCCTATCCTGCCTCAGAAACTATCTTCTTTTCATTATTCTACAGATTAGCTAGTAACCCTGACTCTGAAGACAACTCTAAGTTGCCTCTGAAGGCAACTTAGTATCTAAGTATGTCAATATCCATACATTTCTGGGGCAAAGACAGATGGTAAGATGTTATGATCTTGAAAAACAAAACAGAGATAAGAGTCTCATTTCATAAAGCAATAAGAATTGCCTAAGAATTCATCCAAAAAGCAACTGAACAGAAATCATTTTCCTTGAATTTTTTTAAAAGTCTGTATTCCAAAAGGTCTGTATAAACTTCCCTTTATTAAGACAAGAGCAAGCAATATAGCATAACATATCCAAATATAAACTACAGAGGGAAAGAACCTTTAAAAACAACCTGAATACTTAAGGAAAACTCAAGGCTAGAAAACAAGGTCTAGATCCTTTTTCTTATTTTTAGTTAGTTACGATGATGAACCCTGGTACTTACCTGGTTGTCCAGTGGTTAAGACTCCAGGCTCCCAATGCAGGGTGCCTGGGTTCAATACCTGGTCAGGGAACTAGATCCCACATGCCACAACTTAAGCCTGGAGCAGTCAAATAAGTATATATATATATATATATATTTTAAATAGCAGCTTCCTTCGAGACAAGTTCCTACACCTCAACCTATTGAAACAGAACTTAAGAAAAAAAAAGATGATAAACCCTTAAGACATGACAGCAAGCACTTATACATCCTGTTAAAAGAGTAAGCGTCTTTTAATTTCATGGCTGCAGTCACCATCTGCAGTGATTTTGGAGAACAGAAAAATAAAGTCAGCCACTGTTTCCACTGTTTCCCCATCTTTTTGCCATGAAGTGATGGGACTGGATGCCATGATCTTAGTTTTCTGAACGTTGAGCTTTAAGCCAACTTTTTCACTCTCCTCTTTCCTTTCATCAAGAGACTCTTTAGTTCTACTTCACTTTCTGCCACAAGGATGGTGTCATCTGCATATCTGAGGTTATTGATATTTCTCCCAGCAGTCTTGATTCCAGCTTGTGTTTCTTCCAGCCCAGCATTTCTCATGATGTACTCTGCATAGAAGTTAAATAAGCAGGGTGACAATATACAGCCTTGACATACTCCTTTTCCTATTTGGAACCAGTCTGCTGTTCCATGTCCAATTCTAACTGTTGCTTCCTGACCTGCATACAGGTTTCTCAAGAGGCAGGTCAGGTGGTCTGGTATTTCCATCTCTCTCAGAATTTTCCATAGTTTATTGTGATCCACACAGTCAAAGGCTTTGGCATAGTCAATAAAGCAGAAGTAGATGTTTTCCTGGAACTCTCTTGGCTTTTTCGATGATCCAGTGGATGTTGGCAATTTGATCTCTGGTTCCTCTGCCTTTTCTAAAACCAGCTTTCACATCAGGGAGTTCACGGTTCACGTATTACTGAAGCCTGGCTTGGAGAATTTTGAGCATTACTTTACTAGCATGTGAGATGAGTGCAATTGTGCGGTAGTTTGAGCATTCTTTTGCATTGTGAGAAATGTTCAGTGTGAGATTTTCTTACAGTTGCATATAAATCCATTCTGTGATATGCCATGTTTCAACCAGTCTCCCATAGTGTCTGTAAGTTGATTTCAGTATTTTGCAATTATGAGTAATGTTGCTATGAGTAAATTTGTACATGTGTCTAAATTATTATTAAGTTTCTCTATAAGTTTCAAGGACAAGAAAAGAGAATTTTTTAATCATCTGAAAGTTGCTGACATGGTGCACTATTCTTCTCTAAACATGTTATTATAAATATATTTGCATTTCACCAAATTCATTCCTTTCAAAATAAAGATACTGTTTATAACCAGAGATTGATTTTAGTCTTCTTCAATGTGAGATTGTTCTTGAACATTTCCTTGACATTCATGACCTTGATTTCTTTAAAGATCATAAGCAGCTATTTTGTAGAATGCCTCTGAAGTTAGGTTTGTTTGGTAGTACCTCATGAGTAGATTCAGACCATATATTTTTGGCAGAAATAACGGAGAAGTCATGCTTCATTCTTCTATTTGTATCCTATCAGGTAGCATATGATTAAAATGATTTCTGATGATATTGTTTTGATCACTTGATAAAAGTTTGCCTTCCAGGTTTCTTTTTGTGTGTGTGTGCTCTTTATTTATTGATTGATTTTTTACTTTGCAATACTGTATTGGTTTTGCCATACATTGACATGAATCTGTCACGGGCATACATGAGTTCCCAATCCTGAACCCCCCCTCTCACCACCCCCCCCCCCATATCATCTCTCTGGGTCATCCCAGTGCACCAGCCCCAAGCATCCTGTATCCTATATCGAACCTAGACTGGCAGGTTTCTTTTTATTTTACATATATTACCTTTGTAACCTTGGCAAATGGGTAAAATCAAGAAAACAATTTAACATTCTCATTGCAAGATTTAGGAAAGCTCTGTTTAATGGATAAGTTTTATATTGAGTTCTAAACAAAGATACAATTTTTTCTACTTTTTATTCCAAAAAAAATTAGATTTACAATAGGGATGCTCTATTTTCCTCTTCAGTATTTTGTCTGGGTAATGAGGGATATTTTCCTCTAGCTTTCTTTCCTTGCAATGCCTTTGGTTGGTTTATAGTAGAATAGTTATGGGCCTCATAAAATGACTGGGAAGTATTATATCTGCTTTTATACTGTGGAAGATGTATAGAATGGGCATTTTTTTTTTCTTCCTTGAATGTTTGGTAGAATTTTCCACTGGAACTCTCCACTTTACATCAGTGAATGTTCCATCTACTCTAGAGAAGAAAACCTATTTTACTATTTTTGAGTGCTACTATATTTTATTTGGTTTCATGCGCTGCACCACATTCTTCCCATTCCTCTAGAGACACCTTGTACTAGGGCAGTGTATGGTGAGTCAGAGGAACGATTCTGAGTTTTTGGTCTTCCATTTGTGCTGTGCCTCAGAGACAGTACACGGCAACCAACTCCAGCATTCTTGCCTGGAGAATCGCATGGGCAGAGGAGTCTAGTGAGCTACAATCCAAGGGGTCACCAAGAGTCAGACATGACTGTGCGAGTAACACACTTTCAAAAAGGATCTCTTGTAACTCCATGCCTCTTCTGCCCTTTTCTAGCAGTGTTCTTCGTTTATGCATTATTCCAAGTTTCCACTCTTGGTGGTGGAGTGGGATCTCTATTACTCCAGTTAAAGCTTACTCTTAGGTAGGTACCATGTCCCTGGACCTTAGCAGGGTAGCCTTTGTTCTCTGTCCCTCCCTTGACTGCAGCTGTGGACTCAGCACATAACTATTCTTCTCCCAGGACTAGGAGTTTTCCTCCCACTGCCCCTTGTTCACATAAGCAAAGTGTGTTCACCTGTGCCCTAAGGCTGTCATTGTTGCCCTTCCCCTCAGAGAAAGTCTCTGTTCAATGGTGAAGGTGCAGGGGGAGGGTCCAGCAGAGGTTTCTGTCCTTCCTGCATTGTTTCTGTTCCTCTCCTTCAGATCTGAACCGTGATAGGCCCTTCTGATCTTTTATGTAAATAACCATGGCGTTCACAGGGGTCCACAGTGAACAGACCTGAAAGATACTGGGACTTGCCTGGTTTCTGTGCCCTCCCCAGAGGTCCCTTCCATCTTACCACTCCCACTTGGCCTATATCAACTTCTTCTTCCCACTTGGCCTATATCAACTTCTTGACTATTCTAGCTGAAATTTTGTTGATGTCTCGTTCTAACTATCCCAGGTGAATATATCTTCTCTCTCCCTTCAGCCATCATCTCCACTTAGATTTTGAGCTAGTTCTCTGCAACCTCCATTCTCTGATGGGTTTGTAAAAACGCTGTGAATTTGAAGTGAGTTTAGCTCTGGTTCATTATTAGCATGAGAAAGTCACTTTTTCCTAGATCTTTTTATCTTAGACCTGAAGTTGTATGCAATTAATTGACCATATATTTTAAGAATAAATGTTTACCCACTGTTCATTTCTTTATTCATCCATTGTTTTTAATCCAAACAATTACTTAGCAGTAACCATTTGGACTCTGGGGCCATAAAGGTAAATAGAATAACATTCTTATACTCATGATCCTTAGTATCTGGTGGAGAAAAAAACAGACAAAAGAGCAAGCAGTTATTCCTAGAATGAAATCTAAGGGGCATGTGTTCCAGGGGCCGAGGGAACAGAGGCCAGTAATGTTTGAGTTCTGATTTTAAGAATGTGTACTAAATAAAATGCCAGGTAGGCAAAAGGTGAGGAAGTGCGTTACAGAGGAAACAGAATATGCCATATACAAAACACAAAATCAGCATGAACGTTTTGGAACTTTAAGTGGAATAGTGTTTCCTTCCTTTTTATACATGTTAAGAACTGTATCTTTACTTATATTAGTGCATTTTGTCATACCATAAATTTTTCAGGCTAAAAATGAAAAACTAACCAAAGTTACAGAGCTAGCATTAAACCTGGGCATAAACACACAATTTACACAAACTTTTCCCCTCCACATATATCTTAGGATAAAAGTTGTGTGTATCTATTTTTAAAAATGTGTGGGATTTTGATAGCAATTGTATTAAACCTATAAACCAATTTGGGAAGAATTGACATCTTTACTATGTTGAATCTTCCAGTCCATGAACATAGCATGTCTCTGCAGATGCTGATTCTTGAAACTCCTTTGGACTGCAAGGAGATCAAACCAGTCAATCCTAGAGGAAATCAACCCTGAATATTATTGGAAGGACTAATGCTGAAGCTGAAACTCCCAACACTTTGGCCACCTGAGGGCATGAGAAAGGGTTGACAGAGGATGAAATGGATGGATGGCATCATCACCTCAATGGACATGAGTTTGAACAAACTCCAGGAGATGGTGAAGGGCAGGGAAGCTTGGTGTACTGCAGTTCATGGGGTCACAAAGAGTCAGACATGACTGAGTGACTGAACAACAATAACGTTTATTTGGGTTTTCATTTCTTTCCTGAGTGTGTAATAATTTTCAGTGCAAAGATTTTGTGTGAGTTTAATAGACAAGTATTTTACTTTCTTGGGAAAAATTGTAAATGATATTATGTGTTTTTGATTAACTTTTGACCTCCTTTACTCATTTCTTCTTTACCCCCTGCCCCAGGAAGAGTGCTTCTGAATTATAGAATGTACATTCCAAGGAGGATACCTTTCACTGAATCAAATCAAATACTGCTTTAACATTTCAGATTACCAAAAACTTTATCCTACCTTTTCCTTTTTCCTTGTACTACTCTTAGACTATTCTAGGACTTTCACCATTATTCCATTTAGTCTCTAATTGACTATTTATCTGCATGAAAACAATATCGGTTTGTTTATTCTCTCTTGTTAACTAGCTGTGCAACTTCATCTATTTTTCCTGTGCCCTGGTGTTCTCATCTGTCAGTTGAGGTAATGTTCCTTTCCCTGGCTCCCTGATAGAGATGGAGTGGATACTGTGAGAGAAAAGACAAGAACGTGCTATAAAACATACACAAAAAAGCACCCTTAAAATGCAACATGAACAGATTTCATTCCTGCCGAGAAATGTTTTCTAAGTTTCTGGAGTGGCTAAATGTCCCTTCTCTCTGCTCTCACAGTACCTGTACTGGCATCTGTTTTTATCACTTAGAACATTTTACTGAAATGATCTGTTTATATGCACATTTCCATCAGCAGACAATGGACTCCTTAAATCCAAGAGGCATGGAGGATTTCTCTTCATAGCTCCTGCCCTTAGGTATCCATTTCACTGCACTGAGTTCATCAGTAGAAGAACCGTGTCTTTCCGGAAGCAGGCTCCATTTCTTGGGGCCTCCTCTTGGCCTGGACATCCTTCTGTTAAATATGAGGAGACCTTGTCAGGCTCTCTGGTCAGGCTCCAGGATGCTGCCTATTTTCATGAAGACATCCACCGTAAAATCTGCCTAGGTAGGGAAGTCCCTACCTCTCCTCCCAAATGACCCCAACATATCTGAAACTCCTTAATACCAAAGCTTCATCTCATGAAAAGAAATTGGATGAAATTCAAATAGAACCATAAAATGTCAGAGTTTTAAGGGCCTTTTGAGACAGTGAATAAATTCTGTTCTGAAAGCAGTTGTTTCCAGGAGGAAGAGGAAGGCTGTGAGAGAAGTGGAAATGGTACTTTGAGGAGGGAAGGGCAGGAAAGGGGAGGACAGAGTCTCTTCATCTTTTAGGTGTTTTATTTATTTTTTCATTTTTGTTTTGCCCCAAAGTCAACTTTTATACTTCCTGTCCTCTGAGCTTAAAAGTATCCTATGTATCACAAGGCAGAGCATATCTGGGCCCTCTGGGATAACTAGAGGTCAGTAAGTGGGCACTTCCTCAAAAGATGACCCCTAGGATTTCATTCATATGCAGGTGCACAATAGGTTGAGTCCTTATTTGGATGCTAATGTCCTGGCTTGATCTATATCAGATCAAGGATGTAATTGTATTTTGTAAATCTTGAAGGACCTTTTCTGTGTGAGAGAGGATGAGTAAAGGTGGCCGTGGAAGAGCCAGTGGCCCTCTCTCTCTCTTACCAAGGTCACTTCATAAGGCACTGGTCATCGGGACATAATTGGCTGGGATTACTGAGACGCAGATCTGGGGTGTTCAGTCCTGGGCCTGGGTAAACCTTTCATGCTTCGGAATTCAATGCGTAGCTTCAGCAGGGCCACAGTAGGCCTCCCACTCCCACAACCAGTGACACAGGAAAAAGGGCAGACCCCAGGGGTCACAGGAGAATGCTACAAGGCCCCCAAGTGCTTGGCAGAATGCCCAGCATGCATCTCTTTCAACCAGAGAGAGAAGACAGATCATTGTGGGAAGGAGACTGAGAAACTCAGGAATACATTGGAACTGAGCCAGATGTTGAATCCTGGAAGAAAAAGAGAAACTCCAGGCATTGGACCGATGTCCCTGGTTGGAACAATTGAGTTACATATATACATGCACGTCTATATATACTCACATGTGTTTATGTATATGTGCGTGTATTTATTTCGTATTTCATAATTTGTAATGTTCAGACATATAACAGTTACACTCCAGGAGGTGGATTTAAACAAGGTCCTCAGAAACCTGAAAGTTTTGCCCAGTGAGCTTTAAAGTCTGTCCTTAGATGTCTAAACCGGAAGAGACCTTAGAAATCAACCCTGGCCCTTCCACTCCTGTTTTATGGAGGAGAATAATGCCGGGGGAAATGATGTGACTTGCTCATCATCGCGTATAAATAACTATTGGGAGGATTTTATTTTTCCCCGAAATTCAGGCCAGAAAAAGCCTGACTTCCCCCTTTATTTCAGTGTGTGGACCCCTTGGAACATACGACTAAGGGCCCTGGAAGCCTGGCTCTGTCCCGTGTGTAAGGGCTTTCTCCAGCATTGTCTCTATTTAAGCCTCACCTCCACTTTCGTGTGGAGGTAACTGCTACTTGGTGCATACTTTATGGGAGAAGCTGGGGTCTACAGAGCTGAAGTGTACTTGTCCCCGAAATGGAGGGGAGTGACCAAACCTGAGACCGTCTGCCTCTCAGTCCACTACACCTTCTCAAGGGAAAAGAAAGCAATGAAGAGGTCAGAGGACTCCTACCAGGCTCTCGCCAAAACCCCCTGTGTGCAGCCACCCTCGACTCATCAACACTGTGCAGACTTCACCTGCACCCTCTGTGCTCTGCCCGGACAGTTTTCTCCTCACTGAATCATCCCACTCCTGATGTTCCCCTTTCCTTGTCCTAGTTGGTTCAGGCTACTGTTCTGGGGGCTGGAAATCCAAAATGAGGTTACCAGCCCGGTCAGGTTGTGGTGAAGGGGTTGCTGATGGCTGATTTCTCACTGTGTCTTCACATGATGAAAGGGGTGAGAGATCTCTGTGGAGCCTCTTTTATAAGATTACTAATCCCATTCAAGAGAGCTCTGCCTCCATGACCTAATCACCTTCCAGTGACCTCTCCCCCCCCCCCCCCCCCCCCCCCCCCCCCCCCCCCCCCCCCCACCCCAGCTCTTGCCTGGAAAAT
>SJYT01014143.1:264072-296354 GCA_006410635.1 Cephalophus harveyi
CAGTGCCCTCTCCCCCCCCCCCCCCCAGTCCTAATACTGTCATCTCACAAGCAGAGGATTTCAACATGTGAACTTAGGGAGGATGTAAACATTCAGACCATAGTAACTTTATTTTCTAGAAAAGCAATTGCTTTTGCTTTCTGGGGGCCTGTTAGTACCTCTGTTTTAGCAGATATGAGTCAGACTGTGCTCAGATCATCTGTTCTTCTGGACTAAGGCAGGGATGTTGACACAACGGACATGAATTTGAGCAAACTCCGGGAGATAGTGAAAAAGACAGGAAAGCCTGGCATGCTGCAGTCCATGGGGTCACAAAGAATCAGACATGACTTAATGACTGAACAATAACAATACAGGAATAGTGTACAAGTCTTCATGATACTCTGCAGAAGATCTGGCACATTGTAAGTGTTCAGTATACGCTTGTTGAGCAAATATAATATGAATATTAGCCCAAGAATACTAGTTCTTTGGAGACTGTGAGGCATGACTACATACCTAGCACCTTTCTAGAGTGAATGTTCCAGAATGCGCCACCACCCAAGTCTTGACTCATGTGCTTTTTCTTCTTGCATTATCATCAGCAGGTCACATCTGTCATTCTAGAACACTGCTCTCTAGGTCCTTGGTCACTCTGATCCTCCACTGACTGCTGGCTGGGACTGTCAGAGGGAAGACTATTTTGATGGAAAATGTGTCAAATGGATGGAACAGAAAATTGTTTCAACAAGAAGAAATAAAGACATATAGAATCACTGGCGTCTTGAGAGCTCATAGAAAGGTCCCTTCACAGCTGAAACCCTGAGAATAAACCTCATGACTGTGGCAGAGGGTCCGGACAGAAAGATAACCATGGCGTGAGGCTGTTTTTGTTGGTTTTTGTGGCCGTGTTCACACAGAAGGCTATAAATCTGACAACGTGCGGCACTCTGGAGTGAGAGTGAAAGCTGAGGGCTAGAGGTGGAGAGAGCTGTCTTCCAGCTCCACTTTACTGCCCTTTGATCTGGGAGTGGAGACTCCACTTTCAGGGAGGGAGCGCAGGTGGCAAGATGTAAACAAAATAACATCCTGGAGCCTTTGTCAGGCCTTCTGAAAACAAAGTGAAAACATGGTTGGCTCCTGAGCTGATCAGACCTTGAAGGATGAGTCTGACACATAGCCGAGCGGTTCACACCCTCACCCATGCATGGGGGTCCACAACGGCCAACAGCGAGCCCTCTGCAGACAGGCTGGGGGTGAGCCCCAGCACCCGTGGACTTCTAAATGGTTCTGCAGGATTTCCTTTGAATAATCCGGTAGGACAGTCACAATTATTCTTGCACACAAGATTTTGGTAACTAAAGAGAAAAGCATGCATCTCTGACCTGGCTTTACCGCTGTGCATTTCCTGTGTATTCACTGAGTGCAGAGTGAGTTCTATAGAAGGGCTGTAGGTGGAGGATTAAGAAAGAATAAGCGGTTGACTTGCGATCTCTTTCAGAAACAAGAGCACAAAGCAGGAAATGGGTTTGGACACGTTCGCAGTCTCCCTCCATTCTGTCACCACAGAAGCCTGAGGCTGGCACTGTTTACTGAGAACCTGTCCTGCCTGGGCTCCGCGCCCAGGTGTTTTCCTGGAGCCCCTACCTGGGGCTCCCAGGGCCTGGCAGCCTCTGAAAGGGGCAGCTCTGTGCGGAGAACAGTCAGCCTTGTTAGGTGTTGGTTCTGATGGGGCCAAGTGGTCGGAGGCGGAGCTGGGACTCATTTGCTTGGGGACTAGAAGCGGTTCACTGACTTGGGTCCCCCCTCTGCTCCTCGCTCCTGGCCTCACCCCCGTGTTCTCTCATGAATTCCTTCAGAGCAAGAAGCGGCATTTGTGTATTTTGAAAAGTCAAAGGCCGGTGTTAAATGTTCCTACCTCTGAGAGAAAGCACATTGCCTTCCCCCATTGTCGTGCAAGGGAAGAAAGCCCAGCTCAGCCCTGTGCTCACGGCTCCAAGTCGGCCCATTGGATGCCAGGTTTTGGTCTGAGCGAAACTCCTGAGAACGAACAGCAGGGCTTCAGCTGCAGTTAATTTTCGTTTGCTGTTTGTATATAAATGCTTTTAGTACTTAAACTAAATTCAGATCAATTAAACTAATGTTGTTTGACATAATATTCCTTGTTCCAAAATCAATATCCCTTCATTTGACAGACTTATTCTTGAATTCAGGATGTTTATTGTTCTTAAAGCTTACCTATAGACCTGGTTTTTGTCTTTAATGATATAAAACAGCTCTTCCTCGCATACTGTGCGCCAGCATGTAATGGGGTTCAAATTTCTCTGGTAAATATCTTTAATTGTACCATCATGCCTTTTAATCTAACAGCACAGGGCCACTTTCTCTGTCTCCATTTGTCTCCTTGGTTTTAGAGACATTCCTTTACCGGTGTCTGTTTAGAAGGAGTTGGGGTGAATGAAGCAACCAGACCAAGATTTCAAGGCCAGTGCTCCCCACCTTCCCAAGAGCTGGGCCAACTGTGGAGAAGCCCATGGACCCCTGGACCCTCCAGGCTGCCTGTGTGACTGTGGCACTTGCCCTTCACCAGCCCCCCAGTGCCCCTTTGGCTCCCATCCCGCCATCACAAAATAACGTGCGTTCCTAAAACACGCCACATTTTCTCCTGTGGGCTTCTCCTGCATGCCCTGCAGCTCTTCTTCACTCTGCCTTTGGCTCTTATAAATCTTGTTCTGTTTTCCCTGGCCTTTGTCCAGAGACAGGCCTTGCTCGGCTCTGGGGAGAGGAGGCCGGGGGTCATTTATCACTTGAACAGTGGGAATAAGGGACTGAACAGTAGGTTTTTTTGCCATGACCACAGCAAAGGTCTGTGCGCCGTCACCTAATTGGAAGAATCTGGCCCATGTTCCTCTAATTGTTCCACTGTGATAGCTCTGCCCAGGTCAGACTTGCTAACTTCATGATGAAGAAAAGGATTATCTGAGAAGAAGGACCACTTGGTGATAAAACAAGAGTGTTTTCCAGTGTTTTGCCTTTTTTTTTTTCCAGGCAAATATTTTCTTTAAATTAATAGTCATTGAAATGATGTTAGCTGGCATTTGTGAGAACTCTAATCAGCCTCTGAAATACACCCGACTTTGCTCTGCGACCAGCACTCAGACAGGACGAGGTCTCGTGAAACCCGAGCTGGGCTTGTCGTCTCAGCCATCCTACTGGAAAGGCTCCTGAGGCAAAATGAGCCCAGACCCTGGGAAGAGAGAGGCTCTGCACAGGCACGCTCGTGTGCGTGCACACACATGTGCATACACACATGCACACACACATCCAATTTTTCCCATGTTATTTGTCTAAGGACTGTAGACTGAGATCATGGAGACTTGGTTGAACTCAGGAGTCCTTAACTCCAAATGCTGATGAGGGTGGGAAAAGGGCTATAAAGGGAACAGATGTTTTGTGCTACCACATTTTATTTTCTATGAATGATGGTGTCGTTGCTGTTGTCCAGTCACTAAATCGTGTCCAGGCTCTTTGCGACCCCATGGACTGCAACCCCAACCCCTGCATGCCAGGCTCCCCTGTCCTTCACTATCTCCCAGAGTTTCTTCAAATTCACGTCCATTGAGTCGACTATGAATGCCGGACGTGTGACTCCATCCTTCTGGGAATCAGTTGCCCTCTCCCTTCCATTTTGTCTTGTGTCCCTCTGCTCTCAAGTTTGTTTTTCCTCCTCTCTTCCTTCTCCTCACGCCCTGCTTCTCTCCTCTGTTCTCTTCCATTTAGAAGCATATCCTGGAGAGTCTAAACATGGTCACAGTCAATCTTCTGTATGTAAGTGGCATAAAACAGTGTTGGTTAAAACGACTTGCAGGGAAAAGCTTCCCCACAGTCCCTCTCTTCAGTGAGCCATGTTTCTTCTCCTAGGAAGCCTTTGATCACTGTCTTGCTCATAGCTGGCTGCATTTCACTTCCGTTTCTCCAGATTCCTGTTGCCTCTGGCTAACTGCTCTGTCCATCTGCTAAGTCCTGTTCCATGAGGATCTAGCCAGGCCGGGAGAGGAGAGGATGCCCTTTTGCTCCTTGGAGAGAAGTTTCTTGAGGCCCATCGACCTCTTGCTTAGCAGCATCCTCAGCAGAAGCCAGAGAGAGAGGCCTGGGCAGAGCCAAGAAGAGCCACCAAGGCCAGGGCTCTCACTGTAACATCCTAGAAAATATCAGGAAGCGACAAGCCTGCTCAGAGTTTTCTCTAGAGACGCCTTTCCTCCACTGCCTTGAGAGGGAACACAGTAGCTGCACCTCCTGGTATATCACAGATGGGCAGTGATAACCTCTATCTGATTCTCAGCCCTGCTGAAGAGGAACTTTTCAGTTAGTTTTTTGTTTCGTTTCTTTAATGTTATTTCACTTTTACCATTTCTGTATGAGATGGGAAAGGCTGGCGTGATCAGTCCCATTTCACAGAGGAGGAAAATGAAGGCCAGAGTGGTGACTTGGGCAAGGTCACTTAGTTTAGTACGCAGGAGGGGCGGGGGTGGGGCAAGATGAAGCTGGGCTGCAGCTCACTGCACTGTGCCATGCTGCACCTCTTCTCAGAAGAGCACTCCCCTTACTCGTGCCTGCCGACCTGCATGCTTCTCTTGCCCTAAAATCATTGAGATGGGCTGACTGGGTTAGGAAGGCTTAACCCTGTCCAAAGCCAGACCTTCCCAGAGTGCTGACCGGAGTCATCCAGGTGGCCATGCAAAGAGGAACACTGCTTCGATGGACACCTCTAGCAGCTCTGCCAAGGCACAGGCCTCAGGTCCTCCCCCCACCCAAGGCAACAATTAGGGGCCTGCCAGGTGACCCCTACTTCCTAATCAGTGTAATACTTGATTTATGTCTGGTTTTAAAACCAAGAAGATCTCTGTGGCCCCCTCAGAATCCCTGGATTAACATGTGTCCAGGGGAGATAAAATGAAATGGAATGGCCCATACAAGGTGGCCTAATTCAGTACAGGAACACATGGGAGACCCTTGATAAATGAAAGATTGAGTCCTTTCTAGAAGGATTTTTGAGTCTGATTTCAAAATACAAGGTGACAGACCAGAAAATTGAGGGTGGAGATGTCTAATTCTGGTTTAGATAATTTTAGAGCAGTGTCACTATTTGGCTATCTCTAATAACTGACTAGACAGTTCATAGACTTTCAGAAGGGCCAATATTTGATAAAGATGGAATTCTTGGCTTTTTGGGCTACAGGTACACCAAGTAGACACTTGGTTTATCCAGTTTCTCCCTCTTTGAGGAAAAATAATGTTCCAAAATTGTATAGAGAATCTATGGGAAATCATAATAAAAATTAAAGTATGGAGCATGTCTAAGACAACCTTTTAAATATTTTAAGGCCAGAGATGGTAAAGATAATGTTTTCAAAATTATTTTGAATATAACTTACAAAACAGTTTTTCATCTATTATCTTATTTCATTCTTATAACAGACACCTGCTATAGCATTATTGTCATGCCCACTTTGTAGATGTAAAAACCTGAAATTCAAGAAAATGAGTCGTCTTCTTCAAGGCAGATTGTGATTGGCAGGTTATAACCCATCTGTGTCAGATCCTTTTCTCTTTCTCTCACACAAACATATACTGACCGCATAAACCCCATAAAGGTTGTATAGAGATGATGATAACACTCATACGGTAACATCAGCACCCATGGATTTTCAATGAGATTGATATTAAGATTGCTTAATTATGAGCTTAATGAAATACAATCCCAGGAGTAGACTCTGGTCACACACACAATAATTGAGCATCTACCTTCAGTTCCTGTAGGTCTTAGCATATCAAGGCTCTAAGCAAATGCAGAATTAACTTTAAGAAGAAGGAGGATCTTAGTAAAGGAACCAGAAGTTGTAGGTGTTGGGTAGGAGATAGAAGGTAGTGGACAAAGAAACAGAGAACAAAATAAATATGGAGGAAGAGTGCAAATGGAAGGCTGTCTTAGCAATTTCCCTGAAGGGCTTGATGTCTTCCCAGGTAGCTCAGGATTGCAAAACTCAAGGCCAAGGGGACCTTTCTTTTGTATTCATGAACCATCCTCAGTCTCTGCCTTTCAATAACTTCTCAAATCTTACTGTGCCTGTAGCACCATTCTCCTTTAATTATGTATTAAAAAAAAACAACACAGCGTTATTAAGAGAAATGCATGCCATATGTTTCTGATTCACTTAGAGTTAAATCCTCGGATTGCTGTTAGCAAAGAGAAAGGCAATATTCAAGGAGCCATCTTAAGAAGCAATGTTAGCAAGAACCTTCATAAGAAACAAGTGTTTGATTTTGCTGAGAAAAGTGAAAAAGTGTGGACCATGAGTGGTTTGGGGAGGATTTGGAACTCAACCACTGAGAACTGCGAAGTGAGGGGTATATAGTGAGAGGCACGCCTTCCTCAGTCTTGACCAAGGATCAATCTTTGTCAAGCTGGAGTTAGTTAGGTCTCCAGGGAACAAGGGGAAGTAGTAATTTAGGAGAAAAAGAGCTGTTACCTAGGGTTGCTGTTTACCTTACAGTAAATATGAGCGTATAGTGGTTAATAAAAGTCTTATATTTTTCCTTTAAGAAAATAGCCATCATGTATGAAATATATCAGTATTCAGAGTTTAAAACAAAACAATAGACCTTGTGATTTAATTTTTTAAAAAAGAAGGAAAAGCCCTTCTTCCCCTTTCATTGTTTGCAAGCTTATACCAACTTATTAATTTGGTCTAATTTTTTTTAAAGAGGAATATTCATCTTTACTGTGAACTTTTCCCCCCTTGGACTCATTATGTTAAACATTGCACTTAACCCACACTTTAGGGGGGAAAATGTAGTATTTCTGTTGGTTTAAACTGTCAGACTGACTCATATAATGGAACATCGGCTAACTGGAAGAAAATATTTAACTAAAAACAAATATCCCAGGGTTTGCTCCACCTCATTCCCAGCAACAAATTTGGATTGTGTTGGTGCCTCCTGTCCTCTCCCAGGGCAAGAGCCTGAGGAGGGACCCAAGGAAAAGAAGAGGTTGGCTTGTTGCAAATTGCTGCCAGGAAACTGTCAGTCTTCTAGCCTAACACCAGTTCTTATCAGAGAATCCCTGGGAAAGATGGCAAGTAACAGAGCGGTTGGTCCCATGCCCCAGGTTTTCTCTCGCCTATGCTGCATCCAAACACACTGCTTTCTGTAATTAATAACAAATTTGCTGTGTCCTGTGTATTCTTTCTCCTGAGTGACTGTGCAAATTTAATTCTCCATGTAGAGTAAGCCTCTGTGCCTTTTTGGGGAAATGTTCAACGTTAAGCCTTATCAGTACCTGATAGATGGTCAGAGCTCAATATGGTCACTGAATATTGTTGAAAAATCTTCAGAGGATGGAAAAAATGGTTAGAGGAAGGATCATGCAGTAGGCTATAGTGTTTATTTAAAAATCAGACAGTTGGGTTCAAATCTTGTTTTTGCCACTAAAAAATTGTTCAGTCGCTCAGTAGTGTCTAACTCTTTGCAACCCCATGGACCACAGCAAGCCATCTTTCCCTGTCTATTATCAA
This sequence comes from Cephalophus harveyi, assembly GCA_006410635.1. NCBI lineage: Eukaryota > Metazoa > Chordata > Mammalia > Artiodactyla > Bovidae > Cephalophus > Cephalophus harveyi. Next base: position 271,626 of record SJYT01014143.1, read on the forward strand.
CTCCCGGAGCTTACTCAAACTCATGTCCATTGAGTCGGTGATGCCATCCAACCATCTCATCCTCTGCCGTCCCCTTCTCCTCCCGCCTTCAATCTTTCCCAGTATCAAGGTCTTTTCCAATGAGTCAGTTCTTCACATCAGGTGGCCAAAGTATTAGGGTTTCAGCTTCAATGTCAGTCTTTCCAGTGAATATTCAGGACTGATTTCCTTTTGGATGGACTGATTGGATCTCCTTGCTCTCCAAGGGACTCTCAAGTGTCTTTTCCCACACCACTGTTCAAAAGCATCAATTCTTTGGTGCTCAGCTTTCTTTATAGTCCAACTCTCACATCCATACATGACTACTGGAAAAACCAAAGCTTTGACTAGACAGACCTTTATTGGCAAAGTAATGTCTCTGCTTTTTAATATGCTGTATGTGTTGATCATAACTTTTCTTCCAAGGAGAAAGCTTCTTTTAATTTCATGGCTGCAATCACCATCTGCAGTGATTTTGGAGCCCCCCAAAATAAAGCCTTTCATTGTTTCCATTGTTTCCCCACCTATTTGCCATGAAGTGATGGGGCCAGATACCATGATCTTCGTTTTCTGAATATTGAGCGTTAAGCCAACTTTTTCACTCTCCTCTTTCCTTTCATCAAGAGGCTCTTTAGTTCTTCTTCACTTTCTGCCATAAGGGTGGTGTCATCTGCGTATCTGAGGTTACTGATGTTTCTCCTGGCAATCTTGATTCCAGTTTGTGCTTCATCCAGCCCAGCGTTTCTCATGATGTACTCTGCATGTAAGTTAAATAACCTGGGTGATAATATACAGCCTTGAGATACTCCTTTTCCCATTTGGAACCAGTCTGTTGTTCCATGTCCAGTTCTAACTGTTGTTTCTTGACATGCATACAGATTTCTCAGGAGGCAGCTCAGGTGGTCTGGTATTCCCATCTCTTTAGGAATTTTCCACAGTTTGTTGTGATTCACAGTCAAAGGCTTTGGCATAGTCAATAAAGCAGAAGTAGATGTTTTCCTGGAACTCTCTTGTTTTTTCGATGATCCAGTGGATGTTGGCAATTTGAACTCTGGTTCCTCTGCCTTTTCTAAATCCAACTTGAATATCTGGAAGTTCATGGTTCACTAAAAAATTAGGTTAGACCCAAGCCCATGTGTAAAGTAGACATAAGAACGGCTAGTTCAATTTTTTGTGTAAGAAATAATGAATTATGTATATGTCAGTAGAAGCACATGTCAGGCATCCAATGGAGAGCTGTTCTTTGCTCTTTTAGGGTGTTGTGGAACACTGTACATAACCTTGAGACTGCTGGGTCAAAATCATTCTTAACTACTAACTTAGATAAGCCATTTAACTTTTCTAAAATCTTAACATCTTCCTGGTAGTATAGAAATATGATACTTTCACAGAGGGTTGTTGGAAGGATTAAATAAAACTCAATAACATGGGAGCAATGTGAATGTCAGCAGTACCTTATATTGGTAAAGCCGACCCCAAACTACCTTACTCCCCTAATTGAGCCTGGTTAAAAATGAGCATCACTTTATTGCTGCAGTTGTACAGTATGGTCAACACCAGAGAAATCAGCAACTGATAGTGCTAAGGAATGATTTTTCCTACACTATATCAATCTTTTAAAATTTGAGGATAAAATGGTGAAGATAATATTGCAATAATATTTACTTTGTGATAAAACTTCAGATTTATTCTTGTATCTTGAAAAAGCAGTCTGTGACAGTGATACTCAGTCTCTACCTCGGCTTCCAGCCAAATATTGACTTTTAGTAATCAGCCATTCAGATCAGGCCAAAATTTGTGCACCTTGATGAATGTGTAATACCTCGTCAATGGCCTGAAAATAACAAGCACTCCATGGACAAATACTGTATTATTTTTGGTTGTGAGGATGAAGGGAGTTTCCCCTGGCATTCAGACATCACAGCAAAAAGGAGGCCATCATCTAATGATGTGTTGTGGTGCTTGAGTAAGTTTTTTCCTCCTCTGGCATGATTTGCCCAAATGTATTGATGCTTTCAAACTATGATACTGGAGAAGACTCTTGAGAGTCCCTTGGACAGCAAGGAGATCAAACCCGTTAATCCTAAAATAAATCAACCTTGAATATTCATTGGAAGGACTGAGGCTAAAGCTGAAGTTCCAGTACTTGTCCACTTGATGTGAAAAGTGGACTCATTAGAAAAAACCCCGATGCCAGGAAAGATGGAGGGCTAGAGGAAAAGGGAGCAACAAAGGATGTGATGGATGCATGGCATCACTGACTCAATGGACATGAGTTGGAGCAAACTCAGGGAGATAGTGAAGGACAGGCAAGCTTGGCACGCTGCAGCTCATGAGGTTGCAAAGAGTTGGACACAACTTAGGGACTGAACAACAACAACAACAAGACAAGGGGAAGGTTTAGACTCACACAGCCTTTAAGTCTGTACTCTGTTTATTCTTACTGAGCACTTTCAGTGTTTCCCCCAGTAATCACTATGGTTCGGTACTGATCTGGAAATAGCCATCCCGGGTACATTTCTGGAGTATTAGCTCTTTATTATTCACCAAAACTCTAAGAACTCGATTCTCAGCTGAGTAAAAAAGCTGAAGCCTTTAGATAGAGAAAGATGCGCCCTTTCCTGATGTTGAAGCATTGACGTGGGTATTTGTTTCTAAAGGCTAGCCCAAGTCTGATATCGTGTCAGCAAAAAATTAAAATAAAATTCATTTTGAAGAGAACCAAGATGGAAAAATATATGAGGCAATGAGCAGTGCCAAGATGTGGTCCCAAAAATCAGTGCTGTGTATATTCCCAGTTCCTTAAAAAAAAAAAAAAGGATAGAGAAAAATTGGCCATCTGTAGATCTCTATGTCCCAAGCTATTACTAAGTATCAGACATGAAATATCTACGGACTGCTCATCACAGCACTGTCATTTGTATATTAAAATATGCCTTTTATTGTGAGTGACCAAGGTTCAGAGAGATTCAAATGCATGCTGAGATTACATAGCAGCAGAGTTCGGTGGCTAAGCACACCCACCCCAGAGTCAGACTCCCAGGATTTGTGTGCTGGTTTCACCTTTTCCTCATACTGTGCAGTTTTTTCATCTGCAAAATGTGGAGATGATAGTGCTCATGACTGGGAGTTCAACTCAGTTTTTCCTTGGATTGTTTTTGGAAAAGTCTCTGAAGACAAATTGGTCTGTAAACCAAAATATTATTGTTGTTGTTGCTCAGTCGCTAAGTCGTGTCTGACTCTGTGATCCCATGGACTGCATTCAAGACCTCCCTGTCCTCCACTATCTCCTGGATTTTGCTCAAATTCATGTCCATTGAGTTGGTTATACCATCTAACCATCTGATCGTCTGCCACCCCCTTCTCCTTTTGCCTTCAATATTTTCCATCATCAGGGTCTTCTCCAGTGAGTCAATGCTTTGTATCAGGTGGCCAAGTATTGGCTCTTCAGCTTCGGCAACAGACCTTCCATTGAATATTCAGGATTGATTTCCTTTAGGATTGACTGATTTGATCTCCTTGTAGTCCAAGGGACTCTCAAGAGTCTTCTCTGGCAGCACACTTCATAAGCATCAATTCTTCAGCATTCAGCCTTCTTTTATGTCCAGCTCTCACATCCATATGGACTTACCCAGTGGCTCAGCAGTAAATAATTCACCTGCAATGCAGGAGCTTCAGGGGACATGGGTCTGATCCCTGCATTGGGAAGAGCTCCTGGAGGGCATGTCAACCCTCTCCAGTAGTTTTGCCTGCAGAACCCCAAGAATAGAGGATCCTGGTGGGCTACAGTCCATAGGGTAACAAAGAGTTGAACAGGACTGAAGTGACTTAACACACTTGCACGTCCGTAAATGACTACTGGAAAAACCATAGCTTTGACTATACAGATGTTTGTCAGCAAAGTGAAGTCTCTGCTTTTTAATATGCTGTCTAGGTCTGTCATAGCTTTCCTTCCAAGGAGCAAGGATCTTTTAAATTCAAAATATTCTGTATATATGTTTATTTGAAAAGTTGGTCTGGGAGTCTTACATCTCATGATTTCATGGTCTGCGGTCCAAAGAACTTAGCCCCTTCCCACTGCAAGCCCATAAAAGCCTTTGATGTGGGGATCTTGAGTCTGTTATGAAATTTTAGGTTTTTAAGAAATTCTGTGACAACCTCACTCATAATACCCATAACCTTTGCCTGACATGTTTCCTGGTGATGGACGAAGGGAATCTTCCATGTTACAAGTTCAGCATTAGTAGTCTTTCCTTGAATAACCACCCTGTTTTTAGTGGTTCTCTGATGGCATCAGGAATGCAGGAAACAGGTAGCACAGGGGAAAGTCCATTGGTTACTTCCTCCCTCCATGAAGAGCTCTTGCTGACTGAACTAGGAGTAGGACAAAAAAAAAAAAAAAAAAAAATGTGTGCAAACAGCAATCTGTCATGAGTCAGAGAAGAAAGGGGTCTGATTAGGAGAAACAAGTAGTGGCTTTTGTGTGTGCCTCCTACATCAGCACTTCTTCCGAGTCAGGGAGAATTGCAGCCAGGGAAATGAATAATGTTGAATTTACTACAAGTTTACCTGAGATTAAGGGCAAGTTGAATACAGCCAGTATCTTTTGGTCCCGTGTTGACTTGATCTTGTTGTCACAAATCAGCTATTGATTTCTGGGGTCCCCATTAGTCTTAGGGAAGAGAGTTAATCCTTCTTTCATGTATGTTTATATACTATATTTGGCCAGAGCTTGGGGTGCACTTTTCACCTTGATCTGCAAGGAGGAAGGCAAACACACGGCCTCAGTACTAGAAGCCACCCTGACTGGTCACTCTCTACTGTTTGTTTAATTTTGCTCTGACTTCTGCCTGCATCCTAATCCCAGGTATTCAGACATGTTACAAGAAGAAAGAGACCCTGAGATCAAAGCATTGGTCACAATTTTACTAGGGGGCACCTCTGAAAGCATTTGTAAGGCTTGTGTGAATGGCTGGTGCTGTGACCTCAAGAAAATACTTTACTCTCCAAATTAGGGCTAACAGATTTATCACTCACTAGGCCTCGACCTTCCAGGTCAGTCTAGGGTTACTTTTGTGTATTAGGGGCAGCGAAATAGTAGTCTTTTTACAGAAGCCTAAAGAGCAAATATTGAGAACATGATTTAGGGATGAAAGGGGATTCTGGAGGCATATTTTTGGTTTGCAAATTTCCCATAAAAATGTTAACTTTGTCAGCATCTGCTTGGGACCTTTCCCATTGTTCAGATGTCCCTGTCAGAAACCTGCGTTGTAACAGTTCAGGGTGATGGATGCTTTTGTTTCTTCTTGGTGGAATTTCAGTTTCTACTCTGAAGGCCCACTCTGATTACAAAGGAATTCTGTGGACAGTTTGGTTGTTTTTGTTTAATTAGTTGTATAAAATGGGTTTCAATAAAGAGGGAATATCATCATCATCTGCAGGATTCCCAGGTTGCTCAGTAGTAAAAGAATCTGCCTTCTAATGCAGGAGAGGCAAGCAGGAGATGTGGCTTTGATCCCTGTGTTGAGAAGATCCCCTGGAGTAGGAAACATTAAACCACTCTAGGATTCTTGCCTGGGAAATCCCATGGACAGAAGAGCCTAGTGGGCTACAGTCCATGGGGTGTCAAAGAGTTGGAGATGACTGAGCATGTACACATGCATCATTATATGCAATATAAATCACTTTGCTCCATCTTGATTTTATTGAAAAGATAGTGATTTTAATACAGCTTGGGACATTCATTGTCAAGTCTGCAGAGTAGGGCATGAATAGGCAATATAGTACAGCAGTTTGGAGCACAGAATTTGGTAGACTTCAGTTGAAATCTTGACTTACTATCTGTGTGAACTTGGGTGAGTTATTTCATCTCTTTAAACCTTCATTTCATATTTTATAAGTGGGAGTATTATTGACATTGATGTCACGAGGTTATTAGAAGAATAACATAAATGCATGCAAGATAATGAATACCATGCCTTACATATAGTAAACAATCAATAAAGAGTAGCTGAAATAGTTATTCACTCTTCAAGACCTCTATTTTACTCATTACAGATGACCATGACTTTTATTTACAAAACAGACTGGACTGCCTTTTTACCTCAAAGCATTTTGGATATCCACCAGTTATTATTATTATTTTTTTTTAATGTCAAAAATTTAGGAAGTGCATCCTTTTCCATGTGGTAGGAGGTAAGGGAAGAATGAATAATGGATAACTCCATTTGGCTTGAATAACTGGTGGATGATGTGGCTATTTATAAAAATCAATGGATTTGGAGCAGCTTTGAGGAAAAATGTATGTAGGTTTTTTGGTTAGTATTTTGCATGCATTTTTTGTTTCTGTTTTCTGGGAGAATGTTGGAGAACAGAGATAAGGATAAGATTCTGGAGCTCATCGAAGGATCTGGTATGAAAATGTCTATGAAACCCTAGATATCATCACTTAGGGAGAGCACATAGAAGAGAGAAGCACCCTGGGGAAGAATCCTACCATTTAGGAACTGAGCAAAGGATAAGAAGAAGAAATAGCAAGATAAGAGTAAAATGAAGAATCTGGTACTACTATAAGTTGCATACGTACTCATCAAGGTTATCTGAATCTGTAGTGCTGGTGAAAGCATCTACACTTTCATAGACCCTGTCTCCAGCACATACAAGACCTTCCTCAATTTCTCTGTCTGGCAAACTCCTACCCTTCCTTCAAGACTTAGTTCAGTTCCTTGGAAGTCTATTCTCATTCCTCACCTCTTGTTTCCATAGCACTGTGTCCCTACCTCTGTCTTAACCCAAATAACTGGGCACTTGGGATTGTATAATCTGTTTTATAAATGTTCTGGCTCCCCTGAAGTCAGCACCTTGAGGGCAATTGCCATCTTTTATTTGTGAATCTCCGATAACTAGCACAAGTAAATGTGGAAAATAATCATTTGACTATAGTTGGTTGAATAAAATGTGTGCATGACTCGACTCCCTTTTGAGCTCCAATATTTAATGTCACGCCATTTAATTTCTACTAGAGGACTCCACTTAGAAGCCCAACACTAAGTTCCATCTATGTATCAAATTCTACATTTCTCAAATTGAAGTTACTTCTCTCACTTTCCTTAAGACCTCCTTCTTCTATTTCTATTTATGGTACAACTATTCTCAAGTCCTTCGAGACAAGAAATCATTTTTTACTCTTTCTCTATAAATAGCCAGTCGGCCATTATTCCTGTCCATTTTCCCTCCATCTATGTTGAATCAGAATCTTTCTTTTTCCTAGTTAGCGACCTGCCCAAGGTCACTGAGCTATTCAGATACAGAGCCGGATTTGAAATCCATTCTGTCTGACTCACTAAGTAATATCACCTTTCTGGCTTATGCCTGGGTAGCTGGGATCCTTTGATAATACGGCTGGCAATTCCAAAACATATAACTTGTAATTGTCTGGAACATTTTGGGAAGGAAAATACTCCACGGACTTTGGAGTTTTCTTATGTCTGAGATGTAAACTGGCTATTTTATGAGGCTTTGACAGAGGAATAGATGGATAGACTGATTTATTTCCCTCAATAGGATGTAATCTGATGACTGTGAGGATATAAAAGTTTATAAATATAGTAGGGTATTTGTATCTAGAATATTCCTGTTAAAAACCATCAACTGTATTAACTAGGATATCTTACTTCCACTACCAAAGTTCTGTTCTACTCATTTCTATGTCTTCTCCCAAGATTAAATTGTTCCCTAGGATCTCATCCTGGCCACAGGTAAACTTTATAATTCTGAATTTCCATAGATTGTTGTCTGAGCCCTGGGTGGTATCCAGAGAATATTTGGTAACCAGAATGAATAAATAATTGAATGTCCATATTGCTTAGTAAATGTATATGTAAATATGTATGTAGGGTAGTACCAATTAGCTGACTGGTGTTTTTTCCACTTTCTTACCATTTGGCTGTAATGGAAATATAGAGAGGAAGTTAGCGTCTCACACCGTGTCACCTCTAATAACTGCTCCATCTCTAAAATTGTGAGTTCTCACATCTTTCTTTTTAATTTCTACTTTACCCAAATTTTACCCTACACCATTCCTCAGACTCACTGGTTCCATTCTTTCCAGGGAAAGTTTGATTCCCTCCTTTCAAAAATCCGTAGTCTTGACTTCTAATTCCTGCCCATTAATACAACTGAATGTGCACTCTTGCTGTAAGCACTATGAAAACTATAAAAACAAAAATTTATGAAGTGACTATTTTCAGACAGCACACAACAGGAAGTACAGTGCTGTGAGTCACATGTGATTGTCCAGTTGGATACTAGGACACAATGCAGTGAGAGGAAACTCAGGCGGATCACAGTGGTCTCGCTGAGATGAAGAGGAAACATAGAAGAGCTGAGAATGACTAAGGCAGCCAAAATCTGTGGACCAGAGACGAAGCTGAGCAAGCAAACTGCTGTGGACTGAATTATGTTATCCAAAATTTCTTATGTTGAAGCCCAAACTCCCAACATGATGGTATTGGAGATGGGGACTTTGGGAGGTAATTACGGTTAGGAAATCTATGAAAAATTATACCTAACATTATGTTTGAATGTGACACACTGAACACTTTCCTTCTAAAATCAAGAACAAGGCAAATATGACTTCTTTGTCCACATCTATTCAGAACTTTACTGGAGATTGTAGCTAACATAATTAAAGCAAGAGAGAAAAATAAAGGCAAATATAAGGGAAAGAAAAAAGTAAAACTGCCTTTATTTCATAGAAAATATGTTCATATATTTAAGAAAATTTGAAGAATCTATAAAAAGTTTAAAGAAAATTACTCAAATAAGATCTCAGGACAAAAAACCAGCATGTAAAAAAAAAAATATAGCTTTATTTCTATATATAAGCAAATAAATTTTGGAAAATGAAAAGTTTTAAATACTAATTATAATATTAAATCATGAAATATTTAGGATACATTAAAAATATGTACAAAACCTTTACACAGAAAATTATAAATCACTGCTGAAAGAAAGAAGACCTAAATAAATGGCAAGATGTAACAGTATTCTGAACTGGAAGATCCAATTTTGTTAAGATGTCAGTTTTCCTCAATATGATGTGTAAGATCTATATAATCCAATTGAAATTCCTATAAACTCTTCTTTATTTGAAGACTTTAAGAAAGTGATTCTAAAATTCATATAAATATGAAAAGGACCTAGAATATTCAAAATGAGTTTTAAAAATAAGGAGAGCAAAGTTGAGGTACTCACACTATCTGCTGTCAAGATTTACTGTAAAGCTATAGCAATTAGAGTGAGATTGGAGCAAGGATAGACAAATAGAACCATGAAACTTGATACTTATCTCAGACATCTCCCTTAAGCTCATTTTTTAAATAACGATTTTACGTCTCTTCTCAAATGTCTTAACATCATACTGAGCTTTGTATATCTTAAACCCAACTCATTATCTTTACTCCTAAATCCAATCCTTCATTTATATTCCCCTGCTAGTTGTACAAACCAGAAACTTAAAAATAATCCTCAACCTCTCCCTCTGTTTGATCCTCCGCATTACTGATTCCTTACTAGGAACTTTCATTCTTATCGCCTAAATATACCTTGAGTTTATCCATGTTTCTCAACTTCCATCACCCTATTCTAATATCTGCTACCTGGACTTCTGAAAAAGTTTCCTAAACTAGTTAACTGACATATACTCTTTACTACCTCCAGAGTATATTTAAATACAAATTGTTATCATGTTAAATGTTGCTTAAAATAGTTCAAGTTCTTCATATCAGTTATAGGAGGAAAATAAATATTACTGTGGCTTTTGAGAGTCTACCTAGTCTGGTCCCTACTTGCCTCCCTAGCATCATCTTGCTCTATGTTTTCTTTTGCTTTCTCAGAGAGTAATGCTTATTTATGTTTTCATTTTTTGTGCAGAGGAATGTTGTGTTGTTGTTCAGTCACTAAGTCTGTCCAACTTCCTGTGACCCCATGGACTGCAGCATGCCAGGCTTCCCTGTCATTCACCATCTCCTGGAGTTTGCTCAAACTCATGTTCATTGAGTCAGTGATGGTAGCCACCCATCTCATCATCTCTCGTCTACTTCTTCTCTACCCCTCAATCCTTCCCAGCATCAGGGTCTTTATAATGAGTCGACTCTTCCCATCAGGTGGCCAAAGTATTGGGCCTTCAGCTTCAGCATCAGTCTTTCAAGAAATAGTAGCACTCCTGATGTGTTTGTCCATTGAATGAAGGAAGGTGTTACACATTCTAACACTGCTACAGCAAAGATACAATTATATTCCCAGTTCTTTTCAGAACTTGGCAATAAGCTGATACTCCATATGAAGTTTTAATATTTTAGACCACAGGTATAGTCAAGTTACTGATACATGCATGTGCTTCAAAATGATAGAAGAGGAGCTTCGGAGTTTTCTCCCAAAGTGAAGGTTGGAAAGTGGAGGAAACTGGGTAGATGGCAAAGCTTGGAAGCAGTGTTTTTACAGAAGTGTTATCTGGCTTCTTGCCAAACAAAAATGCCTAGTGATTTATGAATGACAATTTTATCTTGAATCTGATGGAAAGATTGACTGTGTTGCATTCATCCCAGGAATGTTTTAAAGCCTAAAGAAGCTGGAGAATCCCTTCGGCTTCATCTTGGTGCTGACTCTGCAGCTTCATTTCTACCTCTACTGTCACCTGGTTTTTCTTTCTTTCTTTCTTTTTTCTGTGGGAGAAAGGGAAGGGGGGAAGGCAGGACTTCCTGAATCCTATACTGCATTATATTAGCAGGTTGTCAATGTCTCACCACCTTCCCTGCAAGGCAGGTACTGTTACAGAATTAGCAGACCGCACTGCCATTTCAGGGGCTGTTGTTATCCTCAGCAAAGCTGGGTTTTCCTTTACACTCTCACATAAATGGTAGACTGGAGAAACCACCTCAGGGAAGGTCCATAGAGGGCAGATGGAACGTTTGGATGGCTGAAAGCAGCTAGTTATGCCTGAGTTCCTCTTCTGTATCACTGTGACCCACTGTACTAGGGACCCTCTGTACTAGGAACAGGGAGCACAGGAGATCTCAGCTGCCTTCAGCGCCATAAAGAAAGCACAGGAGATGTTTGACTCATCAGTAAATGAATGGATGGTGGCCCCCTGGGTAGAGGCCATGATCTCTCTACTCATCCAAGATTCTGCTCTGACACTTGTATATGAGGACTGCTGGAAGTGGAACTGCCTGGTTAGCCTCTTTAATATTAACTTCAAATGACAGGGATTTACTTCTACATCTTCCATGGATGGATTCTTGCTGAGTACAAAATCATCCTTGAGGAAACACAACCTCCATATTTTATAAGCACATAATCAGGGTTTGGTTTTATTTGATCAAAAAGATGCTTTCTTCCTATATTAAAATGTATCCCTTTATCCCCTGGTGGCTTACTGACCAAATATGTGTCCATTGTTTCCAACTCTTATATTTATTCATTCACCCAGGCAGTGAGTGATTTTTAAGTACCTATGCATACCCAGGCTTGTGTCAGTTACTGTGAAAGAGATCAAGGAAAATATAATGTGTTTATATGTCTCCCTAACCTCTAGAAGAGTTTGAGTAAACTCCAGGAGTTGCCGATGGACAGGGAGGTCTGGTGTGCTGCATTCCATGGGGTTGCAAGGAGTCAGACACGATTGAATGACTGAACTGAACTGAACTGAACCTTTAGAATGTAAATGCCTTGAAATTAGTGTATTTTTTTCTAATTTCTTCCCAAATGCCTGATTCATTCCTTTATATCTACCGTGTAATAAGTAGTGAATAAATGGTTTTGAAGGGTAAGTGCGTGAATGAAAGCATGATCTTGCTGAAAGAATATAATATAGTATGCATTTTTCTCTTTTAAACAGTAGTTAAATGGACTTTGAGGAATAGGCTAAAAGTGTCTCTGAAGTCTACACATTCTTAATAGTGAAAGAATCTGTCAGCCCAGAATACAAGTCTCTTATCTGCATAATTCTTCAAAGGAATAGTTTTAGGATACACATGAAATAGTCTTATGTATCTGATGTTGGCTACATACGTTCAATAGTCATGTAAGTAACATTCAGAAGGCCATTCAAGTAAATGAATCATGAATTCCATAAAATTATTCTAATGAACAAAGATGAAAAGTTATCCTGTTCATGTGAACACCCAACATTTCAAGCCAACTATTAAATAAATGCAAATACATTTTAATTACCTTATTCTCTGTACCCAGAGATCTCTGGAATGTTCAAGTCACCACAGAACTCCTATAGGGATTTATGAACCCTCAGAAAATATACAAAATGCATATTTTGTGAAGAAACTTTCATTAATAGTATAATAAAATGTTTGTTGATGTAACTTTCAACTGAGCAGAGTGTTTGGTAGCTATGGAATGAACCAAACATTTACTGAGCACCTCCTGTAAAATAAGCCCTATCTTTGGGGATATAGTAATTAATGAGATCTTCAAAGAGCTAATATTTCAGCTAGGGAGACAAGACAGATGTATTTGCAAAGGTGCCTGCCTCTAAAAGACTTAAGAGACAAGATAATATCACAGTACTAGTTACCACGCTTATTTTTTAAAAAGCATGATAATAAAAAACAAGTGAATGGTTCTTTGGGGGATGTCATATGCCCTCATCACTCTTGCCTACCTTGACCTTGAATTTTAAAACTGATGCACTCATCCATGGGGCAAAAAGATCCTAATAAAAATGAGTGTGGGCCCTTTGGTCTTTCTAGCAATAGTTTTGCACTCTCTGCTTCATTCCTATTTGATTTTGGTTCTTCATTCTACCTGCCATTTACTAGATTTTGGTTCCAGAGTACTCCCTAAAGATAAAGAAATGCTCAGTATCTTGCTTTTACTTTTGGCAATTCTTTTCAGACATAGGTCCACCAACTGGGTCCAGTCCTGTAGATAAGCCTTGTAGCTGGAACACTGTGTAGTTTTTCCCCAAGTCCCACCTTTGGGAAATATGCAGGGATATTTAATTTTATGATGCTGAAAACCCCATCTTCATTTTAGATGGATATCTTATTTCTACTATAATTTGAATTTGTATTTTTCTGACAGTAAAATGACTTTATTCCTACATGAGAGAACATGAAACTGGATTTTTTAGATTCAAAAGGAGTCCCATTACTGCACTTAGTTAAAACAACCAAATATTTTACTGGCATCTGGGAGTGAAGCCAACAAACACAAGTGGTCAGTTTCTTTACAAGTAGGATGAGGGGATTTAGGTTAAACTATTTCTCAGGTTCTTTATAGTTTTCATTTCCCAAAGCTCTTTAATACCAATTCCTAAGGAGGATGGAACTGTATTGATCTGAATTTCAAAATAAACCTGTTATTTTCAGCCATGTTAGAAAGGAGGAACTTAGGAATCATGCATGACAATCCTCTTACTTTATGGAAATGGAAAAGGAGGCCCAAAGAGAAATTTCTTGCTCTGCACATCCTCTGAGTGCAGAACTGAACGTGGACTCTTGACCTTATTCTGCTGAACTTTCACTGTTTCAGAGACTACAACCTGGAGGACTACTTCTGGAAGCAAGTTCTTAAGTCTTCCACAAGAAAAATCTGACACATTCACACATAGTAAATGTGGGTTTTTGACTTAAATATTCAGCTCTGGTAGAGCCATTGCGACTGGCAGTTGATCCCTTAGCTTATATTGGTCCACAATGCTGTAAGCTCCCTAGGCTTGCTCCTGAGTTTGAGGTGCTCAGTTTTGTTCCTTCTTTCCAGTGGGCATTTAGCCCTTGCCAGAAAAAATGCTCCTAAGCTATCAAGACGGTACAGTGAATTTTGCTTTCTGAGTTTGTTCTTTTCCTATGTGCCTTCTCACTGAAGCATCATATTCAGTATTTCTAACTTAGAAAACATTTTATTTCATATCCTAAAATTAAACTTTTTAAAATTCAGGAATGACATCTAAAAGTTCTAAAAGAATCTTAGGAAAGATCTGATACTCTCTAGGCAAGGCCTACAGGTTTAAGGAATGCTTAGTGGGTGTTGAAGGGACTTCCTCAAACTGAATTTTCAAATGATCAAAATTTGCTTCAATTTATTCTAAAACCTTGAAGAAGTAACACATTTCTTGATGAGAACATTCTGAAGAACTATGAAAAAAACTGAGCATATTAATATATATTCAGTTTTCCTTGGAATCATGAAAACTGTAGCACTACCTATCTTTGCAGAATAGTTACTTCCTTTCTAGCTACCATTTCTAGATTTAAAACCCTGGAAAAGGTATAATTTCACCAGCCACCACTAGTACCCAGTGTCAGCAGCTCATATAAAACCTGAGAAAATATAGTCAGGATTAAAGAAATCTGTAAAACTGTGAAGTAAGGCCATAGCATGTAAAATGCAATTCCTTTTACTGAGTACATAATTTATTAGGAAAGCTATTTATTTGTAGGAAATATGCTTGACACCTTATCCTTGGCAACTGCCTGATTTTTTTAGAACAAAAATGGATAAAATGTTTCCCAGTAAAAGAATTCATTAATTTCTCAATAAATATTTTTATGTCTGTGCTCCATACCCACTCCTCTATCCCCAAGCACAATTCTTTCTTACCCTTCTTCATCAGTCACAGAATACCCTCCTGTAACCAGTCTCAGGGCTAGAATTAGCAAGGGATCATCCCTATCCTTTCCTGGGTCCCCACTATCTCTTCCTTCAACCCTCCCCCCCCTCAACGCCACACTCACTATTAAATTCAAGCAATGGACATTTGGCTTTTGGACTGCTGTTACTATTATTTTACATACTGCTTGTACTGTGAGCCAAGGTGAACTTTGCAGTGAGGGGGATTTGGTCTTTTTCCATGGTTATTTTCTCAGGAAAGCATCAATTACCCACAATTTTGCACAGTTTTGCAAGTAGAAAGAGTTCTTCATTTTCAGACCCCTTTTCTCAAAATACAGTAGACAGAAATCAATGTCACAAGCACTTTCTCTTGGCCAGAGCCCATCTGTTCTTCCAGGTATATATTGTTCTTGTATATTTCAACTACCTGACACCCTTGGGTCTCTTTTACAAGGTCTTTAGCTACATGTAGAGTGGGACTATATGAGCATCAGGACTTGGGTGTTGACATTAGTTTTGATTCTCTGAATTTATTGTCCTTTGCAGTCTCCAGATCTCAGTTTCATTTCTGGAAAGGGAATGCACTGACTTATTTTCTCAAAGTAAAACTCTGAGCTATTATTATCTAATTGTCATCTCTAGGGTTTCTCCTATTCTAGGGAAAGGCTAGGATAAGTTTCACTCATTCATTTCAGAGACAAAGCTCCCTTTAGGGGATGATGCAGGAGAGTGAGTGGGGCAGCATCATATGTGGTCATTCATCAGTGAAGGGCATGGTGGAGAGAGAAGGTCCTACCCTGAGCCTTATACCCAGAAGTTCCAGGCCAGCTGACCTGTGATGTTACCTTTGGTTTTTGAACTCTATTCATATCCACAGCTCCACTGGTAGCCAAGGAGCTTGCTCAGGCCAACCATAGGATAAACTTATCCTATGATTGCTGGAAAGAGTTTATTTGTAGAGTGTGGGGGCTGCAGTATAGATGTCAGTTAATAAAGTTCATCTTCTCATAAATCCCTTATTTGGAACATTGCACCTAAAGTAATGCATCTTGTAGCAAAACCTAGGTTGTTACTTATTAATTTATTTGTGAAGACTTCATGTGGATAAAAGAAATCAAAATTCAAGTTTTAAAAAATTATTTCAATGAATATCAAAATTTTTTAAACTTTTGTTTTAAGATTTGCATGTTCATCCATTTTCTCAAATACTAATAGTGTTCAATCAAGCAAATCATTTGTCAGAACCCAAAGGAATTTGCACCTGGGCTAGAGTAAGAAGAGAAGATGTTTAAAATTGAAAGAGAGAAGTAAGTTTGAAAGAGCTATTACTCTTCCTTGGCACTTCTTAACATTGGAACAAAAGCCAGATCAATGCGATGTTTTATTTTGGTGACTTGTTCATTTACCTTGCAAAATAGATTATGAATCTCCTCAGATACCACCGTCCTGAATGTAAAGGCAAACAAAGCACGGGAGGGTCACAGTCTTAATTTTTACCGTCATCCTTATTCCTATTTGGCCATCTTATATAGAACACTTATTGTGAGATAAATGCAGTACTAAGTATTTTATATGTCATTTAATAACAACTCTATGAACTATTATTTCCATCTAAACTCAATGAAGTTAAATACTTCATACAACATTATACTACTCACAGTTGACTGAACTGCAATCCAAAGGTTCAGGCTATAGATCTTCCTGAAACCAATTTTCTAATGAAAATATGTCCTAAGATATATTGTCTTCTAACAATGTGGACCAAAAAGAAAATTCCAATTTTCGTTATGTTTGTGTTGAATTCAGTAGTTCTGGACTGTGAGTACTTTTTTCGACACAGAAATTTCTGTGAATCAGTATCAATTCTTTCATACAAGGAACAGAGTAAATGAGACTGTGGGGCAAGGGCTAGGAGGTAATTTGATCATCTACCAGCTGAAAAAGTAATTATAATTATGTTAAAAATAACTATGAAGAGTTTCATTTCTTTAAAAACCATAACATCTCAAATAAAGAAATTCTGTGGATAATTATTTTGATTTTGTGGTATTTTTTGTTGTCATTCCTTTTGTTTTCTTTTTTTCCAGCTAGAAACCACCTGCTTCCTCTCCAAATTATTCTATTTCATTATGAAATATTTTAAATATAATGTTAAAAATATGGAATAATACAAAAATAAAGTTAACCAGAAGTAAAATACAATTGTCCTCTATCAAATTGGCAGATTTTCTTAGTTGCCCTCCTCCTCCTATATATTTTTTTCTTCCGTTTTCCTTTCTATATTTCTTTACCTCTAGCAGCCTTGTGAAGCTTTTTGTTCCTAAGTGATTTATTTCATCCCCATTATCAACTGTCTCCACCAAAGCTTATACTCTGAGAAGAATCTAATCTCAAGGGAAAGTGCTTTCTTTCACTCCTTCTGTTTTATCTTATTCCCTTTTATTTTAGAACAAACAAAAGGTTTTTTTTGTTGTTGTTTTAATCCCAGGTGAGAGGTGAAATTTTGGTGGACTTGTGTACTTCCCGAAAGACCCAAACACTTTGTTGCAGTAACATACCACCTTGTCGGGTCAGTTGGACAATCACGATGGACTAGAATACCTGATCAGAGTCTCAAAAGAAGAGCCAGAGTGTGAATAGTCTAAGAGAGAGAGGATGCGGCAATAGGCTTGAAGAAGAAAGATGCTCAGGGGAGGAAAAGAAGAAGAGATAATTGCACCGCTGCATCCCTGCACGGAGCAGCTTATGTAGAAAGACAGAAACCTGGGGGCTGCAGGAAATCCCTCAGGAATGATGATTTATGTTCCCTGTCGTCATGATGCCAAATGCCAGATTGCATGAGTCAAGAGCTTTGAGAATGGTATCAGGCCTTTTTAAGAAGGGGATTGGCATGTTGTTCCTGTTCTCTTTGGGTATCTGTAGTTGCAGTTTAGTTGCTAAGCTGTGTTGGACTTTTTGTGATCCCATGGACTGTAGCCCACCAGTCTCCCCATCCATGTAATTTTCCAGGTAAGAACACTAGAGTGGGTTGCCATTTCCTTCTCCATTGTATTTAGCGAGGCATGTTGAATCAGTCCAAGTCAGAGTGGGCACTATTGGTCAAAGCCATCTGACAGTACCTTTTCCTTTTAATTAAGTACCAAGAATTCCAGTATTAAGAACAGATTTAAGTAGAGTGCTTTATGACAAGGAAAGTTGTAATAGTTGCTATTTTTACACATTAAAAGTAATTTATTTACTAATTATTCTTCCAAATAAATATAATGCCCCACTGAGAACAGTGGTTGACCAGAATATGTGATAGTATCCTTATTAAATACCTATATAACTGGCTTATGGCAGTCAAATAATAGTCTGGCATAAATATTGCTAGAATATCTGCCTTCCCATTTAAATATCTGCCTTTATCTCTCTGGGCTTCCCAGGTGGCATGTGGTAAAGAACATGCTTACCAATGTAGGAGATATAAGGGACACACATTCTATCTCTGGGTCAGGAAGATCTTAATATTCTTGCCTGGAGAATTCCATGGACAGAGGTGCCTGGTAGGCTACAGTCCATGGGGTTACAAAGAATCGGACATGACTGAGCAACTAACACACGCTTGGCATTACATCTATGCCAGTTATATTGTTTTAAGATCCTATGCAATTTAACGTTGCCTTTAATTTATGTATTAGTTACTAGAATAGAGCTAAAACACTGAAGTATGGTATGTATAAAAACTGAAGTAATCTAGCTTTGCTGCATTCTAATTGTGCAATTTGATGGAATTCCTTAACTTGCTCCAAATTTTATTATCTGAAATAACATCAAGTATTCCACAGAGCTGTGTGAAAATTAAAAGTGATAGCATACTAAGGTAATTAACAAAGAAGTTCACCCTATAAATATCTAACAGATATTCAGAACTCTTCTTCAGGAAGTACAAAGTGAGATCAAGCTAGCAGTAATTGTTTCTATAAGTTGGATTGGCCTCTCTCCCCAGAGTTCACTGTCTCTTGGGGAAGATATTGGGGTGGGGGAGGTGGAGGGCCTTCAGGGATTCTCTGGGCCATGGCCCTCGTGTACAAAAGTAGAAACTGAAGCTTCAGGGGCTTTGGGGCCTGGCCCAGGCCACACAGGGAGCTAATGGCCAAACCTACTGGAGTCCTGGCTGTTCCCCGGTTCCCCAGGGTCTGACCTCTCTGCCACCTCTCATTTCTGTGCCTTTTGACCTACAGGAGTGCACAGCAAGGCCTTTGACAAATAAACAGTGGCCTAGAGATTAAACTGCACCTGAAGCTGGTTATGCAGGTTCACTTAGCATTTGAACCAAGGGCGGAAACTCCGCTCTACCCAGACTGCAAAGGGATTAACCCGTTCTCAGACTCAGCCTGTGAATTATTGCCCACTTGGTAAATACAAAAAGGAAGGGAAGAACTAAATCTCATTAAAAGAAACACAAACTTATGCACATTTTTTAAAACAGGCAAATGAAAAGAAAGAACAACAAAGAACACAATTGGAAATAAGCAAAATATTTAAATGTATGGGGGGAAAAAAATCCAGAAAAGTTTTCTTCTGGCTATCTTACACATGAGAGAAAAGAAGGCAATATAATGGAAAACAGTGGAAAAGATTAGTTTCTGTGAGAAATCTTGGGGAGCATCATAGATTCTGCCAATCAGCCGTTATGCTTCAAACACCTTAATCTCTGAAGCCAAATTGGACTTCTTTGTGTGTCCTGAGGGCTTCCCTGGTGGCTCAGACTGTGAAGAATCCGCCTGCAATGTGAGAGACCTGTGTTCAGTCCCTGGGTTGGGAAGATCCCCTGGAGTAGGGCATGGCAACCCACTCCAGTATTCTTGCCTGGAGAATCCCCATGGACTGAGGAGCATGTTGGGCTACATGGGGTTTCAAAGAGTTAGTCATGACCTCATCTACTGTTTCTCCCATTTGTGAAAAGGATTTTCTTAGAAGTTACAGCCAGAATGAGGCTTTTCTGATCATTCAGGTTGGAGAGGTCCCCTCTGCCTCCTCATGGAAGTAACTTCTTTACCTTCCAGATACTTACTGCCATTTAAATGCGACTGACTTACTGGTTTATATGTTTATTGTCTTTCGCTGTGCCTGTCTCCCAATACAAATGCCATAAGGGAAAGGAGCTGTCCTGTTTATTGCCTTATGCCCAAGGCTTGGATCAGTCCTGGCACATAATAAGCTTGTGGTTAAGTTCTGACCCAGCACATACATGAATGAATGTTTTGTGGAAAGCGAGAAGATAGAAGGGTTGTGGAAATGAGTCTTGAGGAATGAGGATGTAGTGTTTGGCTAGAGTCAAAGCCTTGAATGATTGGTTAAGGATTTGAGTACAATCCTAAGAGCAGTGGGACTCTCTTGGAAAGACATGAAGGTGGTAGAGAATGTCAGTTACCAAGAGTGGTCCAGTTCCATGTGATCCTGTAACACAGCCCCTCTCTTCACATTTATGGAACATTGAGTTTTGGGGAAAACACTTTGAAGCCAGGTGACCTGACCCACCTCCCACCACCCACTGTGCTGTTTCCTTTGGGGTGATAGAACAAACCTGCCTTTTCACTTACCTTGCTCCTAGGGAACTACAGATAAAATTTAGTCTTAGGTACATCGGCTCAAAGGAAAAGAAGCATGTACTTGGCTTACCAGTTATTCTATGTTAATTTCCACATACCTCTACAGGACCTGCATGGCAAACAATTGCCTTCTTTTCTGTCAAGTCTCGCGATGTCAAACCTCCCTGCAAACCTTGAGCTGGACACAGGGAAAGTGGACGTAAGTTTCCAAATATGCAGTGCATTAAGCTCTTCCTTTGTATATTATTTTTAAAAATCCCCGATGGTTTGCTATGAAGGAAAATAATTCCCATGTGACACATATTCAGTTCAGTTCAGTTCAGTTGCTCAGTCGTGTCCGACTCTTTGCGACCCCATGAATCGCAGCATGCCAGGCCTCCCTGTTCATCACCATCTCTTGGAGTTCACTCAGACTCACATCCATCGAGTCCGTGATGCCATCCAGCCATCTCATCCTCGGTCGTCCCCTTCTCCTCCTGCCCTCAATCCCTCCGAGCATCAGAGTCTTTTCCAATGAGTCAACTCTTCTCATGAGGTGGCCAAAGTACTGGAGTTTCAGCTTTAGCATCATTCCTTCCAAAGAAATCCCAGGGTTGATCTCCTTCAGAATGGACTGGTTGGATCTCCTTGCAGTCCAAGGGACTCTATGCCGGGAGAAATATCAATAACCTCAGATATGCAGATGACACCACCCTTATGGCAGAAAGTGAAGAGGAGCTAAAAAGCCTCTTGGTGAAAGTGAAAGAGGAGAGTGAAAAAGTTGGCTTAAAGCTCAACATTCAGAAAACGAAGATCATGGCATCTGGTCCCATCACTTCATGGGAAATAGATGGGGAAACAGTGGAAACAGTGCCAGACTTTATTTTTTTAGGCTCCAAAATCACTGCAGATGGTGACTGCAGCCATGAAATTAGAAGACGCTTACTCCTTGGAAGAAAAGTTATGTCCAACCTAGATAGCATTTTCAAAAGCAGAGATATTACTTTGCCGACTAAGGTCCGTTTAGTCAAGGCTATGGTTTTTCCTGTGGTCATGTATGGATGTGAGAGTTGGACACATATTGGGTAGGTGTATATAATAAACTTTGGGATTTTAGCATCCTTCGACAATTGCATTTCTTGCTATATTAGCTGTTTTAACCCATTTTCTTCTTAGTTATTTGTGTTTTAGTTGTAATTATGCCCAGACAATAGCATAATGGGATCAAGTTCCAAATTTTAAGTAAAACTTGTTTGTACCATTTATTGTGAAATACCACTTTTCCTCATTTCTTATTAAATTTTCCAATAGCTGTATTGAACTGTTATTGATGGAAGGACTATATTAAGGCACTTTTATGCATTAGAGAAAGAAATGGCAACCCACTCCAGTGTTCTTGCCTGGTTAATCCCAGGGACGGGGGAGCCTAGTGGGCTGCCGTCTATGGGGTCGCACAGAGTCGGACACAACTGAAGTGACTTAGCAGTAGCAGCAGCATTCTGAACCTAGGACCCTTGCTTAAGCAGTATCAGACTCTAGCAGGTGGCATGGTTTTGCATGTCTAGATACATATAAATGCATACACATTATGCATGTATATGTCTATATATATATATGAATATATATCAATGATGACTTTTATTTAAGTTTAATGGATGAGTAATCTCAGCCACATATATTTTAATTCATAGAATTACTCCTGTGATACAGCAGACATGTGATCTTGTGCAAAATTTGAGCTGAGCCCATGTGTGTCCATGTGTGCTCAATCACTTCTATCGTGTCTGATACTGCAACCCTATGGACTGTAGCCCACCAGGCTCCTCTGTCCATGGGATTCTCCATACTGGAGTGGGTTGCCATGCCCTCCTCCAGGGGATCATCCCCACTCAAGTCTCCTGCATTGCAGGCAGATTCTTTACTGCTGAGCCACCAGGGAAGCTCTGATGGAGCCCAGATCAAAGCAAATGAAAGTGGTGTCTGTTTAGGAGTTTTAACGGTCAGCTGGGAATTTCCTCTCTAGTTACTTCCTAGTAAACAGAGATTTCACTGATGTGAAATGACAGGAATTGCAGGGTATGGTCTGGCTTACCAGATTTCTCCAAGAGAACCTACATCCCCAGGGCCTGAGACCAAAATACATAATTAATTTTTGCCCATGCATGTGGGAATCACGCAACCTGTCATAAAAGAGGCTACTGGCATCCTTACACTTTGAGGATATTTGTTTCACTCGAAAAACAGAGGAAGAGGCCGTTCCTACAACTGTGTTGATCTTCTTTCAGAGGAGGGAAAATTGAGCCTTAGGGTGAAAAGGAGAAGGTTCAGAAGAATATTAGATGGGTCTGAGATAATTATGTTTACATGGTTAAGAGGTGTCAGAGTGACATTACTCATGAGACTGATCTGAACAGAATGTTGCAAATCACTTTCAAGATTTTTTTTGGACTTCCCCATATTTTTGGAGGTTGGAGTCAAGATTACTGGCTTTGGTAATTAATCCTCCCCAGCCTGCATTCTTTGCTACTGAGCATAGCAATGATTCAGGGGCCCAACCTGCTAAATCAAGATAATGTTTGACCTCTGGGAGCAGAAGCCTTTTCCTCACCGAGCTGGAGAAACTAAACCCAGGAGCACAGTTGGTAAAATCAAGAGAGCTCATATATGAAGACGGAACTTAGAATCTCCATCTGGGGCATTTTGAGGATATTTTAGGAATATAATATAAAAAATTATAGATTCAAAGTTAATTTTGTTCTATGTATGAGTATAGGGCCCTTAAAAAGCTGTGATATTTTTAAGGGAACCACTGAATCCTACAAAAGTTTATCACAGCTGATCTGTCATGACTGCTGTGTTTGTTGGTGTATTTGCCTAGTGTTAGTTTCACAAGAGCATTACATTGGTATCACAGGTATGCATGAAAGAACTTGGTTGATTTTGTTTTACCGGAGCTAAGATGTTTGAAATCATTTTGTCCAATAGACCATGGTTGTCTTTGTGTTACTTTGCAATTAGCTATAATGCCTTTAGACAACTTCTCTGACTCTAGTGAGATTGTGTTGGCAAAATTATCAGTATGTTTTTTGTCGAGAAAGGAAAATAGGATCACTATTTCACTATGAAATCCATTAAGTTTTATAAGAAATTAACACCAGAGTGGCCCCTTTCAAAAGACTTAAGACAAAGGGGCTGAACTCCCTGGCATGGACACCAGTTCTTGGCACTGAATCAGTGCTTCACAAAACATTTGAGTGAGTGAATGAAATTAAATGACAATTTTCTTGCTCTTTTAAAAGTAATTTTACTCATCAGACAACTTAATTGAGATTTTTGAGACTAGAGAGAAAAAAATATTCAGATCAAGTATACTATTGTATTTTTCTAGCTCCACAAACAGATATTAAAGCCTTAGTATTTATTTGAGTTAAAAGATCAGTCTGAGGTGGGATAAGCCAAGCATGCGAGAAACACCTTTTGTTTTGAAAAACAAATGACACATTAGATATTTTCTCTGTTCACTGCCACCCTGTGTCTGGCCTTACAGAGCAATCTAAATTTGCTTTTATAGTAGCCCTTACCGCTCTGTCCTGTAAATGTGTCCTGCACTTGTACGTCTGTCTGTTTCAGTAGATTGCATACTCTTTGAGAACAAGGTTTAAATGTGTCACCTGAAGAGAAGACTCTACACATGGACATCACCAGATGGTCAACACCGAAATCAGATTGATTATATTCTCTGCAGCAAAAGATGGAGAAACTCTATACAGTTAACAAAAACAAGACCAGGAGCTGACTGTGGCTCAGATCATGAACTCCTTATTACCAAATTCAGACTCAAATTGAAGAAAGTAGGGAAAACCGCTAGACCATTCAGGTATGACCTAAATCAAAACCCTTATGATTATACAGTGGAAGTGAAAAATAGATTTAAGGGCCTAG
Source organism: Cephalophus harveyi (assembly GCA_006410635.1). Taxonomy (NCBI): domain Eukaryota; kingdom Metazoa; phylum Chordata; class Mammalia; order Artiodactyla; family Bovidae; genus Cephalophus; species Cephalophus harveyi. The sequence continues at coordinate 295,790 of SJYT01014143.1, forward strand.
ATCTGATAGATAGAGTGCCTGATGAACTATGGAATGAAGTTCGTGAGATTGTGCAGGAGACAGGGATCAAGACCATCCCCATGGAAAAGAAATGCAAAAAAGCAAAATGGCTGTCTGGGGAGGCCTTACATATGGCTGTGAAAAGAAGAGAGGCGAAAAGCAAAGGAGAAAAGGAAAGATATAAGCATCTGAATGTAGAGTTCCAAAGAATAGCAAGAAGAGATAAGAAAGCCTTCTTCAGTGATCAATGCAAAGAAATAGAGGAAAAGAACAGAATGGGAAAGACTAGAGATCTCTTCAAGAAAATTAGAGATACCAAGGGAACATTTCATGCAAAGATGGGCTCGATAAAGGACAGAAATGGTATGGACCTAACAGACGCAGAAGATATTAAGAAGAGGTGGCAAGAATACACGGAAGAACTGTACAAAAAAGATCTTCATGACCCAGATAATCATGATGATGTGATCACTAATCTAGAGCCAGACATCTTGGAATGTGAAGTCAAGTGGGCCTTAGAAAGCATCACTACGAACAAAGCTAGTGGAGGTGATGGAATTCCAGT
>SJYT01014143.1:299600-356904 GCA_006410635.1 Cephalophus harveyi
ACACCACCCTTATGGCAGAAAGTGAAGAGGAGCTAAAAAGCCTCTTGATGAAAGTGAAAGAGGAGAGCGAAAAAGTTGGCTTAAAGCTCAACATTCAGAAAACGAAGATCATGGCATCTGGTCCCATCACTTCATGGGAAATAGATGGGGAAACAGTGGAAACAGTGCCAGACTTTATTTTTTTAGGCTCCAAAATCACTGCTGATGGTGACTGCAGCCATGAAATTAGAAGACGCTTACTCCTTGGGAGGAAAGTTTTGTCCAACCTAGATAGCATTTTCAAAAGCAGAGACATTATTTTGCCGACTAAGGTCCGTCTAGTCAAGGCTATGGTTTTTCCTGTGGTCATGTATGGATGTGAGAGTTGGACTGTGAAGAAGGCTGATCTCCGAAGAATTGATGCTTTTGAACTGTGGTGTTGGAGAAGACTCTTGAGAGTCCCTTGGACTGCAGGGAGATCCAACCAGTCCATTCTGAAGGAGATCAACCCTGGGATTTCTTTGGAAGGAATGATGCTAAAGCTGAAACTCTAGTACTTTGGCCACCTCATGCGAAGAGTTGACTCATTGGAAAAGACTCTGATGCTGGGAGGGATTGGGGGCAGGAGGAGAAGGGGGCGACCGAGGATGAGATGACTGGATGGCATCACTGACTCGATGGACGTGAGTCTGAGTGAACTCCGAGAGATGGTGATGAACAGGGAGGCCTGGCGTGCTGCGATTCATGGGGTCGCAAAGAGTCAGACACGACTGAGCGACTGAACTGAACTGAACATATGAGCACAGTATATCTTTCTATTTGTGTCATCTCGATTTCTTTCATTAATGTATTTTAGTTTTCTAAGTATGTTGGAAAAGTTTTACCTCCTTAGATTTTTTCCCCTAGGGATTTCATTCTTTTTGATGTAATTTTAAATGGAATTATTTCCTTAACTTTTCTTTCTCATATTTTGTTTTTTAGTGTATAGAAACAAGACAGATTTCTGTATATTAATTTTGTGTCCTGCAACTTCACTGAATTCCTTTATTAATTCTTACATGTTTTTGGTGGCATCTTAGGATTTTCTATATATAGTATCAAGTCATCTGTAAACAGTGACAGTTTATTTCTTCCTTTTCAGTTTGGATTCCTTTTCTTTCTTTTTCTCATCTTGCCAGAAGCCAGCGTTAGGAATCTCGCCCATGGCAAAGGTCATAAGGAAGGAAGCCTGACAAAATGCAAAGGCATGATCCGGTTTCAGGGGTTCCCCCTGGAATTTCCTGAGCATGTACCCCCAAAACCAGAGTCTGCCTGCCTTATTGTACTGTGCTTTCCACTCTTCTGACATAACGGGGCTATCTGACCATCTTTCTCTGGAAAGAGTTAACTCAGGGCTTCAGTTAACAGTCTCCTGCAAAAGAATGTCTCGGCTTAAAACCCCTCTGATGGCTCTCTAACTTGCCTGACAGGTTCCCTGGACTTTTATGATTTGTGAATTGTTTACAGCCCCCCAACCGCGAGAGGCACAAAGCTTGAAGCATCTTAAAGATACAGAGCTTTTTCTAAAGAGCTAAAAATTATATTGGTGATGGGTTTCACTGTTGACTCAATGACTGCTGCCAGGCCTCCATATTCTTTATCTCTTAGGCACCTGAAGGATATTAATCAATGTAATTGGGATATAGAAATAGAAATATAGTAGTTTTGATGTAGCAACACTAGACTTTTGAGTTAATTTCTTTGTTATAAATCACTGTACTCCTTTTACTTATTATAAATTGTTGTATCCTTGCTATGAAAGAATGTAACTTTATTTAGTGCTTTCTGAGAGTGCCACCAGACTTTGGGAAGAACAACATTTTTAAGACAAATAAGTCTTCTGGTTGACAAACCCTTATCAGAAAAGGGCCGTAAAATGCTAATTGGCCTTCTGGCCAGAAGATTATGTAAATCACCTAAGATTTGTGAATACAACTAAGTATGCAGAGAGAAAGCCTGGTCAGGGCTGCTGATGCTGCATAATTTTGTATTATCCATTGATCTCTATGTACAAAAATAGGTATAAAAGGCCTTTCTGGACATTAGAGGATGGGCCAGTCACTGGACTGGTTTCCCCCGTGTCTCCTCTTTACTCTGTTTTCAGGCTGAATTCCCATCTGGAGCGAGGAGGTTTGCCATATCTACTTACTTGCCCCAACTTTTAAATTCCATGAGAGAGAGAGCCCAAGGCGAGGCACTCTCTGATATTCAAATGGGCACTGGTGGCCCAATGTAGATGGTGCAAATCTCTTGTCCTGAGATTTTATTGGCTTTCCCCATAAACCAAGTTATTCAGCCTCTTTTCTCCACTGATTTTCCTACTATACTATTATTTCTTAATCTCTCTTTATATTTCTAATTAAATAAGTTTTCCTCACCTATGCCATCTCCCCTTCAAATCACCCTGGATCCACCGGGGCTGGACCCCGGCATCATCTGACTGTTAATACTGTGTTGAATAAAAGTGGCAAGCAAGAATAAGCATCCTTGTCCTATTCCTAATCTTAGAGAAAATTCTTTCAGCTTTTCACCATTGAGTATTATGTTGGTTATGGGTTTGTCATATGTGGGCTTTATTATGTTGAACTATGTTCCCTCTATCCCACTGTCTTCAGACTTTTTATCATAAATGGGTGTTCAATTTTGTCAAAAGTTCTGTGTTTATTGAGATAATCATGGGATTTTTATTCTTCACTTTGTTAATGTGGTATATTTCATTGATTTGTGGGTTTGGAATTGTCCTTTCATCCCTGTATAAATCCACCTCATAGTATATGATCCTTTTAATATGTGGTTGGATTCCACTTACTGATATTTTGTTGAGGATTTTTGCATCTGTATTTGTCAGTAATTTGGTCCTGTAATTTTCTCATATTGTGATATCTTTGGTTGTAATATCAGAGTGATGCTGGTCTTATAAAAGCGTCCTTCCTCTTCAAGTTTTTGAAATAGTTTGATAACAGATGTAAATTTTTATTTAAATGTTGAACAGAATTTAGTTGAAGTTATCTACCTGGTTCTGGACTTTTGTTTGTAAGTTCTCTTCCTTAATTTCTGGTTTCATTTATTTGGGACTTTCTTTTTTGTGATGATTCTGATAAAAAGGTTTGTCAATTTTGTTTATCTTTCAAAGAACTACCTCTTAGTTTCTTTCTTTTTTTTTTTTTTTTAGTCTCATTTCATTTATCTCTGCTCTGAGTTCTATGATTTCCTTCCTAATAACTCTGGGTCTTGTTTGTTCTTTTTCTAGTCCTTTTAGATCTAACTTCAGATTGTTTGAGATAATTTTTGTTTCCTGAGGTAGGATTGTATTACTATAAACTTCTCTCTTAGAGCTGCTTTGCTTTTTTTCCATAGATTTTGGATCATTGTGTTTCTATTTTCATTTGTCTTCAGGCAGTTTTTAATTTCCTCATTGATTTATTTAATGACTCATTGGTTGTTTAGTAGCGTGTTGTTTAGCCTCCCCATTTTTGTGTTTTTTGTAGATTTTTTCCTGTAGATTGATTTCCAGTGTCATGCCATGTGATCAGAAAAGATACTTGATACAATTTCAATTTCTTAAGTTTATTAAGACTTGTTTTCTGGCCTAGCATGTTTCCTGGAAGATGTTCCATGTGCACTGAAAAGAATGTATATTCAGCTACTTTTGATGGAATGTATTGTATATGTCTATCAAGTTCATCTGGTCTAATGTGTCATTTAAGGCCAGTGTTTTTCCTTACTGGTTTTGTCAGATGATCCATCCATTGATGTAAATAAGGTGTTAACCCTTATAATACTGTATTATTATCGATTTCTTCCTTTACGTCTGCTAATGTTTGCCTTATGTATTTTAAGTGTTCCTATGTTTGGTGCACCCCAACATAGTTTTACCCTTTTGGATGGATCCCTTCATCATTATGGAATGTCCTTCTTTGTCTCTTGTTACAGTATGTGTTTTAAAATCTATTTTGTCTGATATAAGTATCGGTATCCAGGTTTTCATTTGATTTCCTTTTGCATGGAATACCTTTTTTTCATCTTATGACCCAGTCTATGTGTGTCTGTAGATCTGAAATGAGTCTCTGGTTGCAGCATGTATGGGTCTTGTTTTTCTGTTCTGTGTCTTTCAACAGTCAACATTCAACTGTTCTGTGTCTTTTGGTTGGAACATTTAGTCCATTTACATTTAAAGTGATTAGTGATACACATGTTTTTATGGTCATTTTGTTAATTGTTTTCTGGTTGATTTTGCAGTTACTTTTTGTTTCTTTTTCCTTTTGTCTTCTTTCCTTGTGAATTGATGGTTTTCTTTAGTTTTATGTTTAGATTCCTTTATGCTTCTTGTGTGTCTATTACTGGTTTTGGTTTCTGGTTACCACAAAGCTCCCATATAATACAGTATATGTTATATGATTATTTTAGTTGATGATCTTTTAAATTCAAATGCATTCCAACCAGTCTGCATTTTTATTATATATTCTTACTCCCCTATCCCAGCATTTAATGTTTAACACGGTATTTTACTTTTTTGCTTTGTTTTGTGTATTTCTTCACTTGTCTATATAGGTGTTTTAGTACTTCTGCCTTTTAACCTTTACAGTAATTTTATAAGTGATTTATCAACAGCCTTTACTACGTGTTTGTCTTTACCATGGAGAGTTTTCTTTTCATCATTTTCGTATTTGTAGATTGTGACCTTTCCCTGTCTACTTAGAGAAGTCCTTGTAACATTTTTTTCTTTTTTTTTGGTTTCACCATGTGGGATATTAGTTCCCTTATCAGGGATCTAACCCATGCCCCCTGCAGTGGAAGCAAGGAGCCCTGACCACTGGACTACCATAGAATTCCCTATAACATATAAATATAGCCAGTTTCATGGTGTTGAACCATTTTAGCTTTTGTTTGTCCTTGAAACTCTTTATCTCTCCTTTAGGTCTGAGGGACAGCCTGCCAGGTAGGGTATTCTTGGTTGTAAGTTTTTGCCACTTATCACTCGGACTATATCATGACACTCCCTTTTGGCTTACAAAATTGTTGCTGAAAATTCAGCTGATTCCCTTATGGAGGTTTCTTTGTATTTTACTAACTGCTTTTCTCATGCAGCTCCTGAAATTCTCTTTACCTTTCATTTCTGTGATTTTAATTAAAAACTTTTTTTTCTTTTGGCTGCACTGGGCATCTTCTGGGATCTCAGTTTCCTGACCAGAGTTTGAACCCCAGGCCACAACAGTGAAAGCCTAGAATCCTAACCACTAGGCCACCAGAGAACTCGCTTTGCAATTTCAGTTATGATGTGTCTTTATGTGGACTTCTTTGAATCATCTTGTTTGGGATTCTCTGTGCTTCGTGAACTTTGATGTCTTTTTCTTTCCCCTTGTTAGGAAATTTTTCAGTGATTATTTATCAGATAAGTTATCTTCCCTTTTCTCTCTTCTTGTAAGACCCCTATAATGTGAATGCTATTAATAGTATGTTCTATGTTGTCATAGAGGTCTTTTAAATTATCCTCATTTTCTCAAATTCTTTCTTCATTTCTCTGTTCAGTTTGGGAATTTCTACTACTATGTCTTCTAATCTGATTATCCATTCCTTTGTATTATCTAATCTTAATTCCTTCTAGTCTATTTTTTATTTCAGTTATTTTTTGTCAACTGCTTTTGGTTTTTCTTTATATTTTTTAATTCCTTGCTTAAATTGTCATGGTGTTCTCCATTCTTCTCCAGAGTTCAGTGAACACATTTACAATCTACCTTGAACTCTTTATCTGATAGATAAATATTTTGTTGTTAGATAGATATTTTGTTTAGTTCTTTTCCTGATGTTTTGTCTTATTCCACTATTTGGAACATAAATTTCTATCTCCTCATTTTGCCTAATTCTCTGTGTTTATTTCTATGTACTACATAGGTTGGTTAGCTTTTCCAATCTTGGTGAAATGACCTTATTTAGAAAACTTCCTAGTTCAGTTCAATTCAGTTGCTCAGTCGTGTCCGACTCTGTGACCCCATGAAATGCAGCACACCAGGCCTCCTTGTCCATCACCAACTCCTGGAGTTTACTCAGACTCATGTCCATTGAGTCAGTGAATACCATCCAACCATCTCATCCTCTGTTGTCCCCTTCTCCTCCCGCCTTCAATCTTTCCCAGCATCAGGGTCTTTTCCAATGAGTCAGTTCTTCACATCAGGTGGCCAAAGTATTGGAATTTCAGCTTCAACATCAGTCCTTCCAATGAAGACCCAGGACTGATTTCCTTTAGGATAGACTGGTTGGATCTCCTTGTAGTCCAAGGGACTCTCAAGAGTCTTCTCCAACACCACAGTTGAAAAGCATCAGTTCTTCAGTGCTCAGCATTCTTTATGGTGCAATTCTCACATTCATATGTGACTACTGTAAAAACCATATCTTTGACCAGATGGACCTTTGTCAGCAAAGTAATGTCTCTGCTTTTTAATATGCTTTCTAAGTTTTCCATAGCTTTTCTTCCAAGGAACAATACACTAGAAGGAATCAGTAGCAGAGTAACTGAGGTAGAAAAATGGATAAATGACCTGGAGGACAGAATGGTGAAAATCACTGCCACAGAACTGTATAGAGAGAAAAGAATGAAAAAAATGAAGACCGCCTAAGAGACCTCTGGGACAACATTCACATTATAGAGGTCCCAGAAGGAGAAGAGAGGACCTGAGAAAATATTTGAAGAGATAATAGCCAAAAACTTCCTGAACATGGCAAAGGAAACAGTCAACCAAGTACAGGAAGCACAGAGAATCCCAGGAAGGCTAATCCCAAGGAGGAACACACCAAGACACATAGTAATAAAACTGACAAACATTAAAGGCAGAGATAAAATATTAAAAGCAATAAGGGAATAAAGACAACATACAAGGGAACTCCCATCAGACTATCAGCTAATTTCTCAATAGAAACTACAACCCAGAATGAAATGGCATAATATATTTAAAGTGACGAAAGGTAAGAACCTACAACCAAGAATACTCTATCCAGCATGACTGTCCTTCAGATTTGATGGAGAAATCAAAAGCTTTCCAGGCAAGCAAAAGTTAAGAGAATTCAGCACCAACAAACCAGCTTTACCGCAAATGCTAAAGGAACTTCTCTAGGCAGGAAACACAAGTGAAGGGAAAGACCTACACAAAATAAACCTAAAACAATTTTAAAAAATTAAAAAGTCAATAGTATCATATATATTGATAATTACCTTAAAATGTAAATGGATTAATGTACCAACAAAAAGACATAGACTGGTTGGGTAGATGAAAACTTATGCATGTATTCACTTCCACATATTACCACATTAGTCTGCTTGACCCCCAAATTATATGTAATTATTTTCTATTGTTAGGTTAATCATGTTCCCATTATGGCTTGCAATTATAATTATCTTTTATTTTTAAATATCTTTTATTTTTTGTCTGGCTATTGATTGTGAAAACTGATAAACATCTTTTACTATTGAGTTTATGTAACTATTACTCACTTGATACCATTGTATCATGATTGGTAAGAGAAAAATACTACTACTATATATCACCAAAAATTTATAACACCAAAATAGAAAAACCTGTGGTCACTTTTTAAAATCCAGATGCATATCAGAATTATCTTGAAAGCTTTTTTAAAATACAAATGCCTAGTTATTGCCTTTTTTTCTCCAGAGCTCCAGATATATTTCTAGTGAGCAGCCATGGTTAAAAACAACTGAGCTATATACTTTTATCTAGTTTGTTTCACTTTTTCTATTTCATATTCAGTGTTCTCATTTCATTTAGTTTATGTTTTCCAATTTCTCCATCTCTTTTTGTTTTTTGATGTTCTTTCTCGAACCTTTATTAAGCATAGTAGAAAAGCTTTTGTATGCATATATAGACTCTTGAGAGTCCCTTGGACTGCAAGGAGATCCAACCAGTCCATTCTAAAGGAGAGCAGTCCTGGGTGTTCTTTGGAAGGACTGATGCCGAAGCTGAAACTCCAATACTTTGGTCACCTAGAGAAAAACATGGCCCCAAAGATACATGCACCCCAATCTTCACTGGAGCACTGTTTACAATAGCCAAGACATGGAAGCAGCCTAAATGTCCATCAATAGAAGAAGCTGTGGTACATATATACAATGGAATACCAGCCATAGAAAAGAATGAGATAATGCCATTTGCAGCAATATGGGTGGACCTAGAGACTGTCATACTGAGTGTTATAAGTCAGAAAGAGAAAGACAAATACTATATATCACCTGTCTCTTATACACATCTAAATTTATAACACCAAAATAGAAAAACCTGTGGTCACTTTTTAAAATCCAGATGCATATCAGAATTATCTTGAAAGCTTTTTTAAAATACAAATGCCTAGTTATTGCCTTTTTTTCTCCAGAGCTCCAGATATATTTCTAGTGAGCAGCCATGGTTAAAAACAACTGAGCTATATACTTTTATCTAGTTTGTTTCACTTTTTCTATTTCATATTCAGTGTTCTCATTTCATTTAGTTTATGTTTTCCAATTTCTCCATCTCTTTTTGTTTTTTGATGTTCTTTCTCGAACCTTTATTAAGCATAGTAGAAAAGCTTTTGTATGCATATATAGACTCTTGAGAGTCCCTTGGACTGCAAGGAGATCCAACCAGTCCATTCTAAAGGAGAGCAGTCCTGGGTGTTCTTTGGAAGGACTGATGCCGAAGCTGAAACTCCAATACTTTGGTCACCTCATGCAAGGAGTTGACTCATTGGAAAAGACTCTGATGCTGGGAGGGATTGGGGGCAGGAGGAGAAGGGGACAACCGAGGATGAGATGGCTGGATGGCATCACCAACTCGATGGACATGAGTTTGAGTGAACTCTGGGAGTTGATGATGGACAGGGAGGCCTGATGTGCTGCAATTCATGGGGTTGCAAAGAGTCAGACACGACTGAGCGACTGAACTTATGACCAAGCTAGACAGCTTATTAAAAAGCAGAGAAATTACTTTGCCAACAAAGGTTCATCTAGTCAAGGCTATGGTTTTTCCAATAGTCATGTATGGATGTGATAGTTGGACTATAAAGAAAGCTGAGTGCCGAAGAATTGATGCTTTTGAACTGTGGTGCTGGAGAAGACTCTTGAGAGTCTCTTGGACTGCAAGGAGATCCAACCAGTCCATCCTAAAGGAGATCAGTCCTGGGTGTTCATTGGAAGGACTGATGCTGAAGCTGAAACTCAAATACTTTGGCCACCTGATGCGATGAACTGACTCATTGGAAAAGACCCTGATGCTGGGAAAAATTGAAGGTGGGAGGAGAAAGGGACGACAGAGGATGAGAGGGTTGGATGGCATCACTGACACGATGGACATGAGTTGAGTAAGCTCTGGGAGTTGGTAATGGACAGGGAGGCCTGGTGTGCTGCAGTCCATGGGATCAACAGAGTTGGCCATGACTGAGCGACTGAACTGAACTGATATAAATAATATGCATAATATATATATTACAAATGTTATGAATTTTTGCCTAACTAAAAACTGTATGACATTTTGATTCCACTTATTTGACTTAGTATAAATAGCTTGCTAGATTTCTAATTTTAAAAAATGGATATGCAACAAACAACAAAGGTTTACTATATCACACAGGGAACTATAGTCAGTATCTTATAATAACTTATAATGGAAAATAATTTTAAATATTATATATGTGTAAATGAATACTAACAACCAAATGTCCATCAATCTTGTGAATGGATAAAGAAATTGTAATATAGCCATGTAATGGAACAGTAGTCAAAAAAGCAATAAACTACTGAAATATGCAGCAACAAGACTGAATTTCAAAAGCATAATCCCAAAGAAACAAGACCAACAATGACTACATATAGTATGATTCCATTTATGTAACAGTTTAGAGAAGGCAGAATGGTAGTGATTGAAAGATCAGTCATTTCCCATGGCATAGCATGGGGTGGTGGATTGACTGCAAGGTTGTACATTTTAGGGGTGATGAAAATGGATTATATCTTGATTGTGGTGAAAACTGCATAACTTGATACATTTGTCAAAATTCAAACAATACACAAAAAGGGTGAAGGTATTTTTTGTTTTTTTTTTTAATATACATTGGGGCTTCCTGGGTAGCTCAGCTGATAAAGAATCACCTGCAATGCAGGAGATCAAGTTTAATTCCTAGGGCAGGAAGTTCCCCTGGAGAAGGGATAGGCTATCCACTCCACTATTCTTGGGCTTCCTTGGTGGCTCAGACAGTAAAGAATCTGCCGGCAATGCAGGATACCTGAGCTCTCTCCCTGGGCTGTCTCTTATACACATCTCAAACACTGTAATTTAACTATACCCCAGCATAAACTAAAAATTGAATTAAAAAAAGAAAAAAATGTTAACTTGAACTCTGTTAAATATTTTTTATCCTCAAAAGACATCATAAAAGAAAATGAAAACACCACTCACATTGGCAAAATAGTATCTGATAAAGGGTTTGTTTTTAGAAAATATTTTAAAGTCTTTTAACACAATAATGAAATAAACAATTTAGAATTAGCCAAAGATTTGAAGAGACGTTTCACCAAAGAAGATACATACAATGGTGGATAAGCATTTTAAAGATCTTCACTATCATAAGTCATTTAGAAAATGCAAACTATAATCACAATGAGAGGCTATTCACTCTATATCCCCTAGGATAGTTAAACATTTGCTAAAATGACCCTGGAGGAGTAAATTACAACCCACTCCAGTGTTCCTGCCTGGAAAATTCCATGGCTAGAGAAGCCTGGCAAGCTACAGTCCATGGGATTACAGAGTCGGACCCAACTTAGACAATGTGCACACACACACAAAATGACCATACTATTTAAGGAAATGTGCAGATTCAGTGCAATCCCTTTCAAATTTCCAATAATGTTTTTCACAGAACTGGGCCAAAATTTTTTTTTAATTTACATGAAAGCACAAAAGACTCTGAATAGCCAAAATAGCCGTGGGGGCGGGGGGGGGCGGGGAGAATGCAGCTGGAGGAATCACATTCCCTGATTTCATACTATAGGATGAAGCTACAAAGCCACAATAATCAAAACAGTATAGTACTGGCACAAAAACAGACATGTAGATCAATGGAACAAGATAGAAAGCCCAGAAATAAAGCCAAGCATTTACGGTTAATTAATCTATGACAAAGGAAACAAGACTATACAGTAGTGAACAGACAGTCTCTTCTATAAATGCTGCTGGAAATCCTAGACAGCTACATGTAAAGGAGTGAAATTAGAACAGTCTCTAACACCACATGCAAAAATAAACTAGATTAAAGACCTAAATGTAAGCCCAAATAATATAAAACTCCTAGAGGAAAACAAGGAAGACACTCTTTGCTATAAATTGTGGCAATATTTTTTTGGATCTGTCTCCTAGAGTAATGGAAACAAGCACAAAAATGAGACCTAGTTAAAGTTAGGAGCTTTTGCACAGCAAAGGAAATCATAATCAAAGTGAAAAGACAGCCTACAAAGCGGGAGAAAATGTTTGCAAACAAATACAAGTGATAAAGAGTTAATTTCCAAAATATACAATTTATACCATTCAATATAAAAAAAATAGGTAGAAGACCTACATAAACATTTCTCCAAAGAAGACATAAAGATGGCCAATAGGCACATGAAAAGATGCTCAACATCACTAATTGTTAGAGAAATGTAAATCAAATTGCAATGAGGTATCACTTCACACTGCTCAGAATGACCATCATCAAAAATCTACAAATAATAAATGTTGGAGAGGGTGTGGAGAAAAGGCAACCCTCGTACACTGATAGGAATGTAAATTGTACAGGCATTATGGAGAACAGTGTGGAGATTCCTAAAAAACTAAATATAGAACCACCAATGCCACTCCTGGGCATATATCTGGAGAAAAACATGGCCCCAAAGATACATGCACCCCAATCTTCACTGGAGCACTGTTTACAATAGCCAAGACATGGAAGCAGCCTAAATGTCCATCAATAGAAGAAGCTGTGGTACATATATACAATGGAATACCAGCCATAGAAAAGAATGAGATAATGCCATTTGCAGCAATATGGGTGGACCTAGAGACTGTCATACTGAGTGTTATAAGTCAGAAAGAGAAAGACAAATACTATATATCACTTATATGTAGAACTTAAAATGACATGAATGAAATTATCCACAAAACAGAAATAGCCTCATTTAGAAAACAAAAAGTTATTTGTTTACCAAAGGGGAAGGGAGGAGAGATAAGTTAGGAATTTTGGATTAACAGATACACACTACTATATATAAAATACACAACAACCTACTGTATAGCACAACTATATTCAATATCTTGTAATAAATTATAATGGAAAAGAATCTGAACAAATATACACATTGATATATATCTGAATCACTTTGATATATACTTGAAACATTGTAAAGCAAATACATATCAATAGATAACTAAACCTATAGTTATTATTTGCCCTAGCAATTCCACTCCCCATTATTTCAGTAATGATCCAAAACTGGAAGCAACCAAATGTCCATCAATCTTGTGAATGGATAAAGAAATTGTAATATAGCCATGTAATGGAACAGTAGTCAAAAAAGCAATAAACTACTGAAATATGCAGCAACAAGACTGAATTTCAAAAGCATAATCCCAAAGAAACAAGACCAACAATGACTACATATAGTATGATTCCATTTATGTAACAGTTTAGAGAAGGCAGAATGGTAGTGATTGAAAGATCAGTCATTTCCCATGGCATAGCATGGGGTGGTGGATTGACTGCAAGGTTGTACATTTTAGGGGTGATGAAAATGGATTATATCTTGATTGTGGTGAAAACTGCATAACTTGATACATTTGTCAAAATTCAAACAATACACAAAAAGGGTGAAGGTATTTTTTGTTTTTTTTTTTAATATACATTGGGGCTTCCTGGGTAGCTCAGCTGATAAAGAATCACCTGCAATGCAGGAGATCAAGTTTAATTCCTAGGGCAGGAAGTTCCCCTGGAGAAGGGATAGGCTATCCACTCCACTATTCTTGGGCTTCCTTGGTGGCTCAGACAGTAAAGAATCTGCCGGCAATGCAGGATACCTGAGCTCTCTCCCTGGGTTGGAAAGATCCTCTAGAGGAGGGCATGGCAACCCACTCTACTATTCTTACCTGGAGAATCCCATGGACAGAGGAGCCTGGAGGGCTGCAGTCCATGAGGTTGCAAAGAGTCGGACACACCTGAGTGACTAAGCATAGCCATTTCCTTCTCCAGGGGATCTTCCTGACCCAGGCATCGAACCTGGGTCTTCTGCATTGCAGGCAGATTCTTTACCATCTGAGCCACCAGGGAAGCTGGTTTTTGCATTCTAATAAAAGGAGAAGTTGCTACACTGCCCTTTTTCCTTTTTTAATGAAGAAAGGGCTCTGCTTGATAGACATGCACAAATAATGAATGCTTTAAGTAAAGAAGGAAAACAGTCTGACTGAGGGTTTCATTTTTGCACCTAAATATAATATTTTTATTTAAGTGTAATTGTTAGACTACAGTTTCTCAGTTTCTCAGAATAACAGGATTAATTTCTACATTTTCCATGACTACTGTATTCAGTCTGGTGTTCTATTTCTGTTTAATATTCCTTACTTAATTGGGTTAGATTCTGTGTCAAGAATATAGAAGTCATTCCAGCCAGAATAAACTATCTCTTGACTGTAACTGATGGAATCAGAGCTGAAGGGTTATAGCTCAGAAAGAAAATTATAGTTTATAATTATATATTTTTATATAATTATATTCTATAAGTGGAATCAGGCTTTAGTCTAGTAAAATGGGGCTCTTCATAAATAGTTTCAAATGAAGGATCTTTTTGTGTTTCCTTTTCCTCTTCCAATATATCTTCAGAGTCATACTTTTTTTCTTGTGCTTGCTCAAACCTAAAACCTAGAGAGGAATGACAAACATTTAGAAAGATGCCAGACGTGACAGGATATAGCTCATTCAATATGCTACTGTGTGCCAGGCAAGGTCTATTCCACATTCCTTCTCACCACTCTTAGAGCAGATATCTTTGTATCCTGTTTAACCATAAATGTTCCATATTTCTGAGGTCAATCTACATTTCATGACCATGTTTCACTGTCCATCTTTAAAAGTCTTTGTAGGATCTGTGTTTGAGGTCTGATCTACTACTAAATAGCTCTATAATTTTTTTTTTTTTTGCTAGCTCTATAATTTGAAGCAAGTTACTTAACCTCTGTCTCAATGTCCTCATCTATAAGATAGGAATAATAATAGCACATGCCTTGGCTTATCTTTGTGAGAACTAAGTGTGATGGTGAATGTAAGGCATTTAGTTAGTACTCCACAATCAACCATTAGCTAACAATTCTTTATTCACAAAGAAAAACCTTTCCTGAGATGCTCAACATCACTCATTTTCAGAGAAATGCAAATCAAAACCACAATGAGGTACAATTTCACGCCAGTCAGAATGGCTGCTATCCAAAAGTCTACAAGCAATAAATGCTGGAGAGGGTGTGGAGAAAAGGGAACCAACCCTCTTACACTGTTGGTGGGAATGCAAACTAGTACAGCCACTATGGAGAACAGTGTGGAGATTCCTTAAAACACTGGAAATAGAACTGCCTTATGACCCAGCAATCCCACTACTGGGCAAACACACCAAGGAAACCAGAATTGAAAGAGACACGTGTACGCCAATGTTCATCGCAGCACTGTTTATAATAGCCAGGACATGGGAGCAACCTAGATGTCCATCAGCAGATGAATGGATAAGAAAGCTGTGGTACATATACACAACAGAGTATTACTCAGCCATTAAAAAGAATACATTTGAATCAGTTCTAACGAGGTGGATGAAACTGGAGCCTATATACAGAGTGAAGTAAGCCAGAAAGAAAAACACCAATACAGTATGCTGCTGCTACTGCTGCTAAGTCGCTTCAGTCGTGTCCGACTCTGTGCGACCAGAGGATGAGATGGCTGGATGGCATCACTGACTCGATGGACGTGAGTCTGAGTGAACTCTGGGAGATGGTGATGGACAGGGAGGCCTGGATTGCTGCGATTCATGGGGTCGCAAAAAAGTCAGACACGACTGAGCGACTGAACTGAACTGAACTGAACTGATGAGGGTTTACCATCGCATGGGGTGGGTTTATCTCTAAGCAGACCTGAGTGATCCAGCTTCCCCAATCCTTGCAGCTGCTGCTGCTGCTGCTGCTAAGTCGCTTCAGTCGTGTCCGACTCTGTGCGACCCCATAGACGGCAGCCACCAGGCTCCCCCGTCCCTGGGATTCTCCAGGCAAGAACACTGGAGTGGGTTGCCATTTCCTTCTCCAATGCATGAAAGTGAAAAGTGAAAGTGAAGTCGCTCAGTCGTGTCCGACTTTTCGCAACCCCATGGACTGCAGCCTACCAGGCTCCTCCGTCCATGGCATTTTCCAGGCAAGAGTACTGGAGTGGGTTGCCACTGCCTTCTTAACTCTTCCCCAATCCTTTCCCAAATCACTTGGTTCCGGCTTTACCAGCCATCGAGAACTTTTTAGACGCTCCCTTAGCCAAGCGCCTGGCCGAAATTGCGCTGTCACTTGCGACCAGCTCCCTGGGCCGTAGGATGAAAGGCGCAGGCCCGGGCGAGGCGGTGACTGGGGAAGACTGAACTGGAGGGGCGGGGGCGGCGTGGAGGAGGCGGAGGCCGGCGGTCAGCTCCGCTCCAATTTGTTTGCCATGTCCCGGCAGGCGAAAGACGACTTCCTGCGACACTACACCGTCTCCGACCCCCGGACCCACCCCAAGGGCTACACTGAATACAAAGTGACGGCGCAGGTAAGGTGGGGCCCAGCGGGAACTTTACCCTTTTAACAAGAGCGGGGCCGTGTTTTACTTTAAAGCAGGACGCTGTTGGAAGCTCCCATTTTAGACGACAGAATGGATTTCCCCTTTAAGGGGTGGGGGGGGCGCGGTGGTTAATCGGCCTTAGTTCACTTCTTTAGCCATCAAGGGGCGGGGCCACAGGAGGGCGCTGCTCTTTTAAAAGGGCGTGTCCGCAGTTCCCAGACTGCGAGGTGTGTCCATGCTCAATGCGTGGCAGCTAGGCGTCAGGCTATGAATTTCTTTAAGCTGAAAACTGGCTCATCCCAAATATTGATTAGGTCTCCAGTCTCTTGGAGTAAGTTTTGTCTGTTGGTTTGTTTGATATTTATATGAAAACTCTTTAAGGAGTTGAATTACTCTAAATTTTTTGGAAAAATTATGCCTGTGTATGACTAAAAATTCATACACTTCAAAAGAAATAAAGGAATAAGTCTTTTCACAGTCACAACAGGAAGTCAGTAGATAAAGACGAAAGTTGGTATATGAAGTAGTAATAACGTTATAAGTGTATAGAGACAGAGGATATTATGAAAGGAATTAAAAATAGAAACAGTATAACATTATCTGTAGAATGACATACAAGAATTAATTGGGGAAGATTTTTCATTGTAAATATTTTTGTATTTTTACAATTTTGAAGTAGGCAACTATTAAACTGGTGCATTAATAACTTAAAGTAAAGCAGAAATGTAAAGATTTCCAAAATGATTTAAATGCAGAATCCTAGATGTTTAAAATGGTCTTTCCTCAAATCTTTTGTGTTATTCCTGTATCTAAAAAATGCAAATATTAAAAAAAATTTACAAAATGAAAATAAAAGATAATCCAAGACAAATGTCATATGGTATCACTTATATCTGGAATCTAAAACAATTATACAAATCAACTTATTTTAAGATGAACAGACTCACAGACAATAAACTAATGGCTACCATAAGGGAAAGGGGGGTGGGGAATAAATTAGGAGTTTGGAATTAGCAGATACAAACTGCTATATATAAAATAGATTAGGGCTTCCCTGGTGGTCTAGTGGTTAAGAATCTGCCTGCCAAAGAAGGGGACGAGTTTGATCCCTGGTCCGGGAACTTGCCACATGCCGCAAAGCAGCTGCTGGTGCTCCACAACTACTGAGCCTGTGTGCCCTAGAGACCACGCTCTGCAATGAAAGAAGCCACCACAATAGGAAGCCTGCGTACTGCAACTAGAGAACTAGAAAGTCTGCACCCAGCAATGAAGACCCAGCGCAACCAAAAGTAAATAAATCTTTTAAAAAAAAAAAGGATGAGCAACAAGGCCCTACTATATAGCACAAGGAACTATAGACAATATCTTTTTTTTTTTGCCTCACACCCAGGCATATGAGGTCTTAGATCCATGACCAGGGGTCAAACCCATGCCCCTTGCAATAGAAGCCTGGCATCTTAACCACTGGACTGCCAGGAAAGTTCCTATAGTTGATATCTTGTAATAAGAAGAAGTGT
Organism: Cephalophus harveyi; assembly: GCA_006410635.1. Classification (NCBI taxonomy): domain Eukaryota; kingdom Metazoa; phylum Chordata; class Mammalia; order Artiodactyla; family Bovidae; genus Cephalophus; species Cephalophus harveyi. Next base: position 316,982 of record SJYT01014143.1, read on the forward strand.
TAGTCACTCAGTCGTGTCCGACCCTTTGTTACCCCATGGACTATAGCCCGCCAAGCTCCCCTGTCCATGGAATTCTCCAGGCAAGAATACTGAAATGGGTTGCCATTTCGTTCTCCAGGGATCTTCCCCAGCCAGGGATCAAGCCCAGGTCTCCTGCATTGCAGGCAGATTCTTTACCGTCTGAGCCACCAGGATCCCATCTTGTAATAAACTAATAAACTATAATGGAAAAGAATCTGAAAAAATATTATTTATGTATGTGTATATGCCTGAATATTGTAAATCAACCATTTACAATATTGCCTGTTCAAGTATTTTGTCCATTTTATAAAGTTGGATTGTTTGTCTTTTTGATATTAATTTATAGAACATTCTTTTATTTACTATTTTCTATACTTTGTTTCCAGTAATTCTTACATGAACTGCAAGATTTCCCCTTGTTTGTTTTTTATGTTAATTTTATTGAAGTATAGTTGATTTACAATGTTGTGTTAGTTTCGGGTGTACAGCAAAGTGATTCAGCTATACAGACACATATATTCATTCTTTTTTAAGTTCTTTTATCGTTTATCACAGAATATTGAGTAGAGTTCTCTGTGCTATACAGTATGTCCTTGTTGGTTATCTATCTAATATATAGTAGGCAACTCCCACAAAAGAAGATGTTTGAATGGCCAAAAAGATCATGAAAATATGCTCATTAGTCCTAAGAGAAATGCAAATTTTAATATCCCAGTGAAATACTACACACCCACCAAGAATGGCTAAAATTAAAGATGCTGATGATATTGAGTGTTGGTGAGAATGAGAGTATAAAATGGTACAGCTACTTTGAAAAGCTGAAAATTACTAGGAAAAGTTACACATATGCCCATGCATATGTTCATCCTAAGCTCTTGATTTATTCCCCTGTTTCCCCTTCGGTAACCATAGGTTTGTTTTCCATATCTGTAAGTCTATTTCTGTTTTGTACATAAGTTCATTTGCAACTTTTAAAAAACCATTAGATTCCACATATGAGAGATGTCATATAATGTTTGTCTTTCTCTGACTTACTTCACTTGGTATGATAATCTGTAGGTTCCCCCTGTTACTGAAAATGGCATTATTTTGTTCTTTTTTATAGCTGAGTAATATTCTGTGTATATATGTACCTATAGGGGTTCTTTTGGCTTCCCTGGTGGCTTAGTAGTAAGGAATCCTGCCAGTGCAGGAGATATGGGTTCAATCGCTGGGTTGGGAACACCCCTTGGGGAAGGAAATGGCAACCCACTACGGTATTCTTGCCTGGGAAATCCCATGGACAGAGAAGCCTGTGGGTTACAGTCCGTGGGGTTGCTAAGAGTCGGACACGACTGAGTGACTGGGCACACACATGGGAGTTATTTATATATCCTGGAGAGGAGTCCTTTGGCAGGTATATATTCCTCAATGGTTTTTCAATATAGTTTCTTTTACCCAAAATTTTTTAGGCTAGCCTGTTGTGAAAAGCAAAGACCAGGGTTTCAATGCTAGCAGTCCCCCCACAGGTCAGGAGCCCTCTCTAAGCCTCCGTTTCCTCTTCTCATAAATGGGCATGTGAATCATAAGTGCCTCCCTGGGATGTAGAATAATGAACTGGAGATGTTTGGAAACTGTCAGAGCTACTTCAAGCTGTAGGGTGTTATTTTTTAATTCTTATGAGCATGCCCTAATGAAAATGGAGCCTTTTTTCCATGTCAGACACCAGTCTGCTCTTCACAACCCCAGGGAGGTTTCTTCCGTGTCCAGGAGTGTTCACTGCCATGTCCAGGAGTGTTCACTTCCGTGTCCAGCAGTGTTCACCCACAGCAGCTTCCTCCTTGAACGGAGGGGTGGCTCCTGGGACAGAACCTCATTCTTTAGAGAACTTGGAGGTCTTTGGTTTCAGAAAGAGATGCAGGGGCTTACCCTCTGAAGGAAGTGAGATAGAAGCTGGGTTGAGGATGGAGCCCTCTAGACGGGCCTTTAGGGCTCCTCCCATTTTGAGAGTGGCTGGGACCTGGGACCCTGTACTGGCGTACTTACACTTGCACCTGGACAAACAGAATACAAAGAAACTGTAAGGGTAGGACTTCCCTAGTGGTCCAGTTGCGAAGACTCCACACTCCCAGTGCAGGGGGCCCAAGTTCAATCCCTGATCAGGGATTTAGGTCCCACATGCAGCAACTAAGGGTCTGCATGCCACAACTAAAGGATTCCATGTGCTGCAACTAAGGCCTGATGGAGCCAAGTAAATACACACGTAAACAGAAAACTGTGTGTCAGCCGCTCAGTCGTGTCCAACTCTCTGTTTCCTCATGGACTGTAGTCTGCCAGGCTCCTCTGTCCATGGAATTCTCCAGGAAAGAATACTGGAGTGGATAGCCATTCCCTTCTCCAGGGGATCCTCCTGAGCCAGGGACCAAACCTGGGTCTCCTGCATTGCAGGCAGATTCTTTCTTATCTGTGCCAGCAGGGAAGCCCAAATAGATAGATATTTTTAGAAAAGAAAGAAACTATAAGGAACTCAAAATAACTGTCTGCATGCTGCTGCTGCTATTGCTGCTAAGTCACTTCAGTCGTGTCCGACTCTGTGTGACCCCATAGACGGCAGCCACCAGGCTCCCCCGTCCCTGGGATTCTCCAGGCAAGAACACTGGAGTGGGTTGCCATTTCCTTCTCCTATGCATGAAAGTGAAAAGTGAAAGTGAAGTCGCTCAGTAGTATCCGACTCTTAGTGACCCCATGGACTGCAGCCTACCAGTCTCCTCCAGGCTAAGACTAGGCAATTGTGAACTGTGAGATACAATAAGGCCACAAACCTACTGCCACTTCAGAGGTGCCTGGCGCAAAAGCAGGGTGCTGTGCATGGTCCCTGCACACCGCACCACCAAGGGGATGAGCTGATCACTCAAGCCACCCCTCGGGCCCAAACCATTTAAGGAACAGATACAATAAGGCCACAAACCTACTGCCACTTCAGAGGTGCCTGGCGCAAAAGCAGGGTGCTGTGCATGGTCCCTGCACACCGCACCACCAAGGGGATGAGCTGATCACTCAAGCCACCCCTCGGGCCCAAACCATTTAAGGAACCAGCCAGCCCTCCTCAGAGAGAGTGAATAAGGGTCCCTGGCACTTGTTTTCCATCCCTTGTGCTGCATCTGGGTCCCATTAAAGCCTTGCCTGATTTTTCTCGGCCCGCCTCATCAGTTTCTGTTGATTAAAGAGTCCAAGGACCCAGGTCGGTAACAGTTTGACAGATGAAGAAAACTAACGTACATGGTACAAAAACTGCTCAAAGTTATACCCAAGGCCTTAAACCAGGACCCCTGATACCACTGGCTGATGGGCTCTGCCCTTCTGAAGGGGGCTGGGACGTAGCTGGGCCATCTTTTACAGGGGATGGATGTCAGTCTCACTGGTTTTGCCTTTCTTCCTCAGTTCATCTCAAAGAGGGACCCGGAGGATGTCAAAGAGGTGAGCCTCATAGGAGGAAGGGGACCATCTCTCAATTCCAGATCCAGAACCAGTGAAGCGACGCTGGTAACTGTACAGGAGACCAGCCCCCTTTCTCCTTGGCTCTGGGAGGAGGGGCTGCTGGGCCCTAAGGCACACACAGCCTGGAGCCGGGCTGGGGCTGGGGAAGGCCGCGTCCCACCACTGCTCAGCCCAGTCAAGTCACGTGTCCCTCTCAGGTGGTGGTCTGGAAGCGGTACAGTGACTTCCGAAAGCTGCATGGAGACCTGGCCTACACCCACCGCAACCTCTTCCGCCGCCTCGAGGAGTTCCCAGCCTTCCCCCGCGCCCAGGTGTTTGGTGAGTCTTGATTCAGGCATTCAGGCCAAAGATGGAGGGAGCATTGGGCAAAGGGGACACTTGCTGGAGGGCTGGATGGAGGGGGTCTGAAACTCCTGGCAAAGATGTGTTTCAGACCACTGGAAGGGCCCTTGTGTGTGTGTGTGCTAAGCCACTTCAGTTGTATCCGACTCTTTGCGACCTCACAGACTGCAGCCCGCCAGTCTCCTCTGTCCATGGGATTCTTCAGGCAAGAATACGGGAGTGGGTTGCCATGCCCTCCTCCAGGGGATCTTCCTGACCCAGGGATCGTTAAAGACGATCTCATTTTACACACGGGAAAATGGCCCTGCCCTTGTTGTGTGTTGAGCCCTTTAATATTATTTTCTGTCCTCATTAGCCCCATTTTCAAGATGAGGAAATTGAGGCTCAGGATGAAGGGGCTTGAGCCAGAACTCCAAGCCACAACCTGGTATTTCTTCTAGACCTGCGCTTGTCCAGAAAGAGCAGCCGTGAACCACCTATGGCTGAGGAGCACCAGAAATGTGGCTAGTCTGGATTGAGATGTGTTTATGGGTCAAATACATTAAAAAAACTATGCAAATTATCTCAATAGTTGATATATTGATGATATGTTCAAATGAGACTATTTTGGATATACTGGGTTAAACAGAATATATAAATTTAATCTGTTTCTTTTTATTTTTTTTTAATGTGGCTCCTAGAAAATTGTAAATTACATATGAGGCTCATATTATATTTCTCCCAGACAGGGCTGGTCTATTACTTGTGTCTCTGGACTCACAGGAGATGTTCTTGTGTAGCAAGGTGAAAGGTCCTCACTAGCAAATTATGCCAGGCAGTGGGATAACTCCCCCTGGCAGCAGATAACTAGCCCAGAGTTAAATAACGCTACATGATGCCTGGACCCGAACAGAGAAGCTGTAAACATGGGGCCACTTTCTGTGTGACCTTGGGCAAGTCACTTCCCTGCTCTGAGTCTTACTTTCCTCCCTAATACATTGAAACCATCTGAAATTATTTGTTTCTTGTTGGTTGCCTGCTTCCCCCTGTCTGGGATGTAATAACCGTAAGGGCAGAGACCTCGCTTCGCTCTCATTCGCCTCCTGAACCAACTAATAGTAGGTGCTCAATACTCATCCAGTAAATGGATGAATAGGGAGACAGGTCCCTCCTTGCGAGACCCTCACCCCAGGCAGAGCCAAGAAAGAATGGGATGGGGGAGAACGGGGTGGGGGCCAGTGGGCTGCTCAGATCCTCTGGGAGAATGGGGTGGGGGCCAGTGGGCTGCTCAGATCCTCTCAGGCAGGACCAGGAAAAGTGGCCTGGAGGCCAGAAGTCCCCGTGGGTCACTATTGTCTCCTTGTCCCTTGTCCTGGCGGGTGCAGGCCGGTTTGAAGCCTCGGTGATTGAGGAGCGGCGAAAGGGGGCCGAGGACTTGCTTCGCTTCACTGTGCACATCCCCGCGCTTAACAACAGCCCCCAACTCAAAGAGTTCTTCCGGGTATGTGGGCCTGCTCTTCCCCAGTCCTCAGCACCTGGGAAGCCTGCCCGCCCACAGGCTGTCCCCTGTGACTACCCCGGCTTTCTCTCATGCAGGGTGGGGAGATGACACGGCCCTCTGAGGTGTCCACAGACCTGCACATCCTGCCCCCGCCTCTGATTCCCACACCACCACCCGACGAGCCCCGGACACAGCCTCATGAGACTTGGTTGCCCCAGCCGCTTCCTGCAGAGAGAAGGGGCCTTGAGGAGTTGGAGGTGCCAGGTACTTGGGGCGGGAGAGCGAGCCAGGGCTGGAGGGTCCAGAGCCTGTCTGTATGGGGAGTGGGAACCACCCCTTCCTCAGTGAAAAGCCTTTCCTGACTCCTCTACCACTATCCTGCTGAGGAACTCTGCCCAGGTCATTTTCCTTCTCAGGGCTATAGTTTGTTAATTTGTAAAATGGGCACAAACTTTACGAATGGAATTGTCTATGCTGTGGTTGCTGCAAGGCTTCAGTGAGCAGGTAACGACATTTTGAAAGCTGGGAAATAATAATAAAAGCAGGCATGAATGTCCCCACTGATCTATTCCTCAGCGGACCCACCACCATCCAGCCCTGCTCAGGAGGCCTTGGATCTCCTCTTTAACTGTGGGAGCATCGAGGAGGCATCCAGTTCCTCTGCCCAAGGCCCCCTCACCGAGGCTGAGCTTGCCCTGTTCGACCCCTTCTCCAAGGAAGGTAACAAGTTGGGACGAGTAGGGTGGGGGTAGGGTGAGGGGGTGGAGCTGGGCAGAAGGGCCTTATGGTAGGGAGGCATAGCCACCAGCTGCACCTTGCCTGTGTAAATCAGAGAAAGGCGCCCCCTGAGGGCAAAAGGTGGCTTTGATGAGAATTAGAAGCAGTGCCCCTTCCCAAGGAAGGTGTTGGAGAAGACTCTTGAGAGTCCCTTGGACTGCAAGGAGATCAAACCAGTCAGTCCTCAAAGAAATCAGTCCTGAATATTCACTGGAAGGACTGATGCTGAAGCTGAAGCTCCAATACTTTGGCCACCTGATGCGAAGAACCGATTTATTTGAAAAGACTCTGATGCTGGGAAAGATTGAAGGCAGGAGGAGAAGGGGACGACAAAGGATGAGATGATTGGATGGCATCACCAACCCGATGGACATGAGTTTGAGTAGGCTCCGGGAGTTGTTGATAGACAGGGAAGCCTGGTGTGGTGTAGTCCATGGGGTCACAAAGAGTCAGACATGACTGAGCAACTGAACTGAACTGCCCCTTCCCAGGTGCTGTTGCTGCCCTGGCCAGCTGGGTATTCCAGCACAGTGAGCAACTGTAGAGGAAGTGAGCTGCTTCCCACCATGGATCCTCTCCCTGAGAATGCTTTGGAACCAGCAGGGTGTCCCACTGCCCTGGGCTGGCTCAGGGTCTGGCTGTAGATCCTGAAGGCTATAGATCCTGTCAGTGAAGGGCAGTCCTGCTCCAAGGACAGCAGAGGAAGGCCCTGGGGCAGCCTCTGGTGTCTGAGGGCACCAGATGTGAAAGGGCCCCCCATGGAGGCCCTGGTCCTGAGCTCCTTGTCAGATTAGGAGCTTGACAATCCCCAGCTCTGATTCTCAGGATCTTTTCATTTTAAAATTCTCTGAGTTTATGCTGTTGCTGCAGCTAGGGTGTTGAAGTGGTTGATTGCACTTCGGGTCATCATGAGACAGTTTCATTTTGGCTTCCTCAGCTGTCTTTTTCAGCCTGTTTTGTTGGCTTCCCTTCTTTACCCTTTGGTGACCTCTTGGGCAGGCCCTTAGCTTTCTGATTGTTTCAGGCACTTGAGTTCTCTCACTCTGAGGTCCGATCCAAATCAGGACCTCAATTTTGCATTCAGTTTTCAGCCTTACCCTGCACCCCCCGCCCCCGCAACTCTGGCCTGATCGGTGGCTGGGCCCCTGGCCATGGTAACCAGGGTGTGAGGAATGTCCTTTGGAGGAGAAAGGCAGGGGTGATGCCACCGTGGCTGATGAACCCGGCTACAGAGAGGCAGGATCCAGGCACTCTGCCTGGCCCCAGCCAAGCCTCCTGGGGTGCCCAGTGCCCAGTTACTTGGGTAAGAGCCTGGCAAGACTCTTCAAAGGCAGCTCCCATAAGATGTTCCCTTGACCCATGGAAAAACTCCTAAATTCTCGCCCCCACCAAGCTGGAAGGGCACTTTGCTCAGATGCTGCCTCCTGTCCTTGCCCCACTTTGTGGGTTCGTCCAGCCAACCTTTTACCATCAGAATTCTCCAGGTGAGGGCTGGCATTCATCTCTCTCTCTCTTCATCACATACACCAGGCTCTTGAACTCAAGTCCTAGGGTGTCCCAAGATCTCTTCTGTCTTCTGCTTCATGAGCAACAAAGGAAGGGCTGTAGTCCAACTGGAAAGTGAAATGTCACCTTACCTTCCTATAAGGCCCCTGGTCTCCACATGGGGTCCCTCTGGTGGGGCTCTAGAGAGGCCCCCCCTTCCCTCTCTGGGCCAGTGGTGTGCAGCGGTGGTTCCTAGTCCTGCACCTTCCCTTGAAAGGCCTTTTCATCCAAGGTTCACCAGATCGCTAGCCTTCTATTGTGGAATCTACAGAGGGAATCTTTGACCATCTCCTTGCCAGTCCTAGAGGATATATGAGCCCTTCACTCTGGAATGTGTGAATACCTTCCACCCACTTCTTCCCATCTGGGGCCTCAGCTCAAATTGAAAGACTTTAAAAAGCCTGGAGGTTCTCTGGATCCATTATTCTAATATTCCAAAGCTTGGAGCATTTCTACCCTTGACCTGGCATGCTTGGCCTAGCATCCTTCAATTAAACTTTGTGGAGGAAATTCTTGGATTTGTTGTACTCAGGAGGGAAGTAGAACCAGTGACCTGTAGCTTGCAAATTAATGTTAATGATGATCAGTGGTAAAATGTTAATAATGACTCACCTGCAATGCAGGAGACACAGGACACCCAGATTCGATCCCTGGGTTGGGAAGATCCCCTGGAGTAGGAAATGGCAACCCACTTCAGTATTCTTGCCTGGAAAATCCCATGGACAGAGGAGCCTGGCAGGCTACAGTCCATGGGGTCTCAAAAGAGACACAACTGAAAATGCACACACACAAAGAAAGAATTAGGCTATGTTGTACACCTGAAACTTATATAAGATCGTAAATCAACTCTATCTCNAAATGGCAACCCACTTCAGTATTCTTGCCTGGAAAATCCCATGGACAGAGGAGCCTGGCAGGCTACAGTCCATGGGGTCTCAAAAGAGACACAACTGAAAATGCACACACACAAAGAAAGAATTAGGCTATGTTGTACACCTGAAACTTATATAAGATCGTAAATCAACTCTATCTCATGATAAACAAAGAATTAGAGAAGTAAGACTATTTTTACAAAAGCACACAAACTCCACCAACCAAATAGATCATGGCTAGTGTGCTATGCACAAGTGGCTTTTGGATTGCTCAGGCACTGAGAAACCCAGGACAGGTTGGTGGGCCAGAGAGGTCTGGGGTTGGGCAGCAGGCCCGGGAAAAAGAGGGCCGGTCTGACCTGAGTCCTCCATATCTGATTACAGAAGGTGCAGGACCCAGTCCTACCCACATAGGGGAGCTGGCAGCGTTGGAGGCAGAATCTGGAAGGCCGGACCAGGAACCCTGGGAGCCAGGCGGACAAGCAGAAGAGGACGACGAGGGAGGAGAGCCCGCCCCTGCCTATTTGAGCCAAGCCACAGAACTCATCACCCAGGCCCTACGGGACGAGAAGGCAGGCGCCTACCCTGCTGCTTTGCAGGGCTACCGGGACGGCGTGCACATCCTGCTCCAGGGAGTTTCTGGTGAGCAGGACTGGAGGCTGGAGGGTCAGGCCTGGGATCCTGGATGGTACAGTGAAGGGAAAGGAAAGTGAAAAACAAGGATCAGAATTGTTCCTCACTGACCCATTGTGTAACCTTGGGCTGCTGCTTTATCTCTTGTGGCCTCAGCTTTCTTATTTGTAAAATGGGGAGCAAATATCTGACTCCCAAGAAACAGGGAAAGACACATGGTGATGCTCTGTGGACAGTAAGGAGCTAGACCAGGGGTTCTGAATCCAGGTACCTGCTGAGCCATTCTGTCTTCCCAGGTGACCCATCACCTGCCCGCCGAGAGGGTGTGAAGAAGAAGGCGGCCGAGTACCTGAAGCGGGCAGAGGAAATCCTGCACCTGCATCTGTCCTAACCCCCACCCCGAGATGGGAGTGGACCCGTTCCCAGGACTCTGGCTCCAGCACTGCCAGCCACCCTCTTCTCTCCCTGGTGCCTGATCTCCTGGTCCTGTAACTGGCCATTTCTCTATGTAACTGGACCAGGAATGAGAAAAATAATGATTTCTCAGCTCCCTGACCACACCTGCCACCTTGGAATCAGGGACTCACGTATCTGATCCTGCCTGTCCCTATCTTGATATGGGAGGCTGCAGCTCTGGTCCGTAAGCCATCTGTGTATCCATCTAGAACTGGGGTCTGCAAACTACCGCCCACCGTCGGATATGCCCCACTGCCTTTTTTTTGTAAGGCGCATGAACTAGAAGAGTTTTTACTTTTTTTTTAATAGGTGAAAAAAATCCAAAATAATAATATTCTGTGACAGGTGAAAATTATAATGAAACTAAAATATCTAAAAAATAAAAGTTTATTGGGACACAACCAGGCTTTTTCATTTAGTGTTGTCGACCGTTGCTTTCTCACTACACCAGCAAGCCTGAGTGATTGGTTGTGACCTGTAAATCCAAGAATATCTACTATTTTGGCTCTTTGTAGAAAGTTTGCTGACCCCTGATCTAGAAAACAGGGAGAAGAGCCCTCAAGGAAACAAAAAAGAACGGCAGTAGGCTGATTGAATCAGGTTATCGGCTGAAGAGGAACCGAAGCGGGCGGCCCCACTTGGGTCGGGTGGTTCAGAGCTAAACAGTGATGGGATTGAGGCCGGGAGCCCGGGCCTGCCCCGCCTCTCCTGCAAGGCGATTGGTTGCGGGAGGGAGCTATAAAGCGGTGCATCATGGGAGAGGTCCGACTATGGCGGTGCACTGTGGTTGGGGTTTAGTGGGAGCCGAACGTGAGGAACAGTGTTGGCGACGCTGAACTACAACGCAGAGGCGCTCGGGAGGCCTGCACGGAGATCTGTTGGGGGGCGACAGCACTCGGTGAGGACTGCGGCGGCCAGACGGGCGGGGGAAGGTTCAGACCCGGGCGGGGAGGCGGGCCGGGAGGGGCTGGCCCGCCTTCGCCAGCCTTGGCGTGCTCTCCCGCAGAATGGGGCGAGGGGCCGCCGCTGTCCACTGGATGCTGAGCGCCCGTCCTTTCCCCCCAGCCCACCTATGCCCGGCTACGAGCTGCCCGTGGGCACGTGCCTGGACATGTGTCCGGCCGCCGAGCGCGCACAGCGCGAAAAGGAGCGCCGCCTGCACCGCTTCGAGGTGGCGCCGGGGTGCCGCGGGGACCGGCCCCGAGCCGACCCGCAGCGCGCGGTGAAGGAGTACAGCCGGCCGGCCGCCGGGAAGATCCGGCCCCCGCCGAGTCAGCTTCGTCCGCCGTCCGTGCTGCTGGCCACCGTGCGCTACCTGGCCAGCGAGGTGGCCGAGCGCACCGACGCGTCCTGCGCGGAGGTGGCCAGCTAGCCCGTCCTTTCCCCCCAGCCCACCTATGCCCGGCTACGAGCTGCCCGTGGGCACGTGCCTGGACATGTGTCCGGCCGCCGAGCGCGCACAGCGCGAAAAGGAGCGCCGCCTGCACCGCTTCGAGGTGGCGCCGGGGTGCCGCGGGGACCGGCCCCGAGCCGACCCGCAGCGCGCGGTGAAGGAGTACAGCCGGCCGGCCGCCGGGAAGATCCGGCCCCCGCCGAGTCAGCTTCGTCCGCCGTCCGTGCTGCTGGCCACCGTGCGCTACCTGGCCAGCGAGGTGGCCGAGCGCACCGACGCGTCCTGCGCGGAGGTGGCCAGCTTCGTGGCGGACCGGTTGCGCGCGGTGCGGCTGGACTTGGCCCTGCAAAGCGCGAGCGACGTCGAGACGGCGTTGGTGCTGGAATCGGCTCTGGCCGTGCTACTGGCCGTGGTGGCGCGGCTCGGACCCAACGCGACGCACGGGCCCGCGGACCCAATGTTGCTGCAAGCGCAGGTCCAGGAGAGCTTCGGTTCTCTTCGCCGCTGCTACGCGCTGGGCGCCGGTCCCCACCCCCGCCAGGCCACTTTCCAGGGCCTCTTTCTGCTGTATAACCTGGGTGAGTCAGGGTCCCCGCGGCAGAGCAGAGGCCGGGACAGTGGAGGCCGAGAAAGGAAGAAGTTTTCAAACCTCACCAATAGCTCCCTCTCCATCCTAAATGTCTCCTAAATGTGTGTCTCAGCTATTGCACAAGATCCCCTGAGCCCCTACATGAACCTTCTGACCGGTCCCTTCCCTTCTCTGGGTCTCGGCTTTCTCATTATGAAAGTGGAGGGGATAGAGTTGGAATGGGACAGCTGAACCTAGATAGTGATTTCCAAGCTTTTTCTTTTAAACTTCCATTTCAGTCAGTATTGCAAAACAGCCAAGAACACATATGCCAACAAATATATCTGAGATAGAAGGTTCAAGACTAGATTTTTTCCTATGAATGGATGATGCTTTTTAATTAATTCTACTTAATTTAATGAAATGCTGTTGACTTAACAACCCACTAATGGGTCAGTCAATCCTAAAGGAGATCAACTCTGAATATTCACTGGAAGGACTGATGCTTGATGCTGAAGCTCCAATACTTTGGCCACCTGATGTGAAGAGCCAACTCATTGGAAAAGACCCTGATGCTGGGAAAGACTGAGGCAGAGGATGAGATGGTTAGATAGCATCACAGACTCAATGGACATGAATTTGAGCAAACTCTGGGAGATAGTGGAGGACAGCAGAGCGTCAGACACAACTTAGTGAGTGAACAGCAAATGGGTCAGAAGCTTCAGTTTACCCAAGGTCCCAGTGTTGTCATTCTCCTTGGAAGGGGAGAAGAATTTGAAAAAGAAACTGCCTTACCAGGTGGACAGCAGAACGTGTGGCAGAGCCAACTACCAAACCTTGGGGCAGCTAGGGCAGTGGAGAAAGGGCTGGGCTTTAAGTCAGAAAACTTGGATTTGATTGGGTCACCTTCTTAAATATATATGAGCTCTAGGACAGTCTCTAGCAAGTCATTAAATGATCACAGCCTCTTTCCTTCATCTGTAAACACTGCCTCACTTTATTATGAGGACCCAGACTATTTGATGGGATTCTAGAATCACTGGCAACAAATTCTGATAAGGATCAGGAAGGGGCTAAGGCGTAGGGAGGATTGGCTTTGCTTGGGATGGGGCATGGCCAGAGCAGGAGCTGGTGGGGGAGGAGTGAGTTGGGGGTGGGGGAAGGCCAGAGAAGGTGGCTGAAGATTCATGAAGGTGGGAGGGGGATGGGGGAAACCTAAGAGGATGGGCTTCCCAGGTGGCACCAGTGGTAAACAACCTGCCTGCCAATGCAAAAGATGTAAGAGACAGGGATTCGATCCCTGGGTTGGGAAGATCCCCTGGAGGAGGGCATGGCAACCCACTCCAGTATCCTTGCCTGGAGAATCCCATGGACAGAGTAGCCTGGCGGGCTGCAGTCCATGGGGTTGCCAAGAGTCAGACATCACTGAAAGGGGATGGCACCGAAGGTGGGCCTGCTCCCGGACTCAGCATCCTCATTCGGGCTTCTCACACTTCCAGACCTGGGTTGGGAAGATCCCCTGGAGGAGGGCATGGCAACCCACTCCAGTATCCTTGCCTGGAGAATCCCATGGACAGAGTAGCCTGGCGGGCTGCAGTCCATGGGGTTGCCAAGAGTCAGACATCACTGAAAGGGGATGGCACCGAAGGTGGGCCTGCTCCCGGACTCAGCATCCTCATTCGGGCTTCTCACACTTCCAGGCTCGGTAGAGGCCCTCCACGAGGTTCTGCAGCTGCCTGCAGCTCTGCGTTCCTGCCCCGCCCTGCGCGCCGCCCTGGCAGTTGACTCCGCCTTCCGGGAAGGCAATGCCGCCCGCCTCTTTCGCCTGCTCCGGACGCTGCCCTACCTTCAGAGCTGCGCTGTGCAGTGCCACGTGGGCCGTGCCCGCCGAGGAGCCCTGGCCCGCCTTGCTCGTGCGCTCAGCACCTCCAAGGGCCAGACCTTGCCCCTGGGCTTCATGGTCCACCTGCTGGCCCTGGATGGGCCCAAGGAGGCACGGGACCTGTGCCAGGCCCACGGACTACCCTTAGATGGACAGGAGAGAGTGGTGTTCCTGAGGGGTCATTACACTGAGGCGGGGCTGCCACCTGCCGGGACTTGCCAGATACTGGTGGGGAACAAACTTGGAGGGCGCACTCTGGAAGACGTGGTCATGGCAGAGGAGGAAGATGAGGCTGTGGACAGACCCATGACCGAGGTGTGAAGAGGACTGTGTGGGCTCCCAGAGCCCCGAGACTGGGGCTGGAGCACTCAGGTTTCTTTTTTCATGATTCCCGCACGATACAAGGAACAACAGCTTCCGAACTAAATAAACCCCTCCCGCCCCTCCTCAACTCTACACGACCCCCACACCCCCTTCTCCTTGGGTTTGACCTGGTACGGGACAGGTGGGGCCCGGAATCACAGGGACGACTAGTGACCCCCACCGAGACCACCAGAGACTCAACTGTAGATTCTAACCGTAACCCGTAGGGTAGAAGTAGGTAGACGATGGTTCTCGTCAACCATCAAAACGGTAAGGGGACTAAGGACAGAGGACAAGTGGGAGACGGTTGGTTCTAGGTCGTTATCCCTTTAAAAGTAGACCCCGAACAGTGAGGGAAGTTCGCAGGTGTGAACACCCTGGGGAGTCTTCAGACTCTCCCAGGACACCAGCACGGGGAAGGATCGTACTTCCCTCTACCCCTGTATGAGTTTCTTTTGACCGTCCCCTACTCCCATCCTATCTCAGCCTCACCCTCGGCCTCTTACTCTCACCCCAGTCTCCAGTCGGTGTCCGGAGTCCCACCGTCGGCGCGGGAGGTCCCGACGGTGGTGCTACGACTCGACAGAGACGTGGAGTCGGGTCCGACGTCTAAGCACCGGACACAAGAGCCGGACCCTTATCCGTAACCTGTCCGGTCCTTTACACCGGTGTCTCGGCCACGCCCCACGGGTCTCGTGTACCGACTTCCCTCTTTACCCCCGCCTAGTTCCAGTACGTCCCCGGTTCTTACTCGTCTCGAAGTCGGACGTTGTCGACCTGTATACAGCTAGGGACAAAAGCACCTCTCTGCTGGTAGTGGGGGGAGATGTAGGCTCTAGTCCCAGGGTGACCTTAACTGATTTGCCTCTCCCCTCTTTGAGCCTGACTCCCCAGCCATCTCAAGGGACTGGGTTGTGCTCTAAAGGCCAGCAAAAATGACATTCTCCTCCCTGGGATGGGTACCCACTGCCCAACCTCATCTCACCACACCTCCCAAGAGCTTTGGACAGGCTCACCTGTAGTAACGTTCTTCTGGGAAGGCTTGTGAGTTCAGGAAAGTCCGTTCCAAGAGCATCAGCTGGTCATTGATCATCCGCACCTGCAGGGGACTGAGGGTGACAAGACCCTCTGGTCACCCTACAGCCACCCAGCTGCCAGCCTGCATCCTGCCTTGGATGCTGCCCTCCCAGATACCTGCTTGCAACCCTTGCTTACTCAGGGGTGCCCTCTCGCAGTGTTGCTATGCGTTGGTTGAACGACGTGGCTGCCTCCTCAAACTTCTCCACCGCGGTCACCAAAGGTCCTGTGGGGGAACAGCCAGCATCTTAGCCCTGGGGGCACAAGGCTCCCCATGCCTCGATATTGGGGTCTCCATACCGAGGCTGATGTTGTGCTGCTCCAGTAGGACCCTGAGGTTTTCGGCAGCCTGCAGGAAGCTGCGGAGGGTCTCGCTGTAGTCACTGACGTTAAGAGGCAGGAAGAGGCTGTCACTGAGCCGGAGAAGCACACTTCCCGCAGTCCGGGCCACAGCCTGATGGCTGGTGAAACCTGGCGAGGAGGGCGATGAGGCCAGGCTCAGCCTTCAGCCCCGCCTCCTCCCGCCGCAGGAGACCCCTTGCCCCCTTCCTCACCAGGGTCCAAAAACTTGTTCACGTAATCAAAGGTGTCAAAGGCTGTGTGGTAGGTGGGGTAGATGCGGGCTGAGGTCTTGCTCTGAGGAAACAAGACCCACGGGTGACAAGCTTGGGGTGAGAAGGGGAAGGAGGAGCTCAACGTAGAGCCATTATCTCGTCAGTTGTCACCACACCTGTGAGGCAGGCTCTGGGGTTCCCACCTTACAGAGGAGGAAATGGGCTCAGAGAGGTTAAGTGACCTTCCTGACATCGCACGACTAATACGTGGCAGAGCTGGGTCAGGTGCCAGTTTCCCGTTTCCCATGAAGGAGAAGAACCTGAGGCTCTGCAGTCAGACAGGAGAATTCGGATCCCAGCTCCACCACTCAGGAGCGGCGTGGCCATGGAGGGAGAAAGGGTATTTCGGAGCATCAAACAGGGAAACAGTCTGGCACTCTGCAGCCCTTAGCTCATTTTACCCTCAAATCACCCGTTTTATACTGTTTTTTAATCTACTCTGAGACAAACATTTTTTCACATTTTAAGATCTCTGAAATCAGGAAGCTTCTTACAGTCAATGTCATCCTGCAATCTGACCGTGTATTTTTTCCCTTCTGAATAATGCATATCACAACAGTGCATCTTATACTCAGTGGTGTTTTAAATTTGATAAAATAACATAGATGAGGAGGTAGCACAACTACTGAGTGATGGATTCAGTTTGCACAGGAGCAGCTCGAGGGAGAGGAGGGGGCTAGTGGAGCAATGTCCCGGGCTGGGGACTAAGGGGTGCCTGCTTACCTGGTCATAGGTGTAGGCGATGTCCATGGAGGAGATGCCCAAGAAGTGAATGAAGGGAGCATAGTCGCTGCCAGCGCCCAGAGTCCCCACACTATGGGAAGGAATACGGTCAGGCTGCAGGGCACCGGGCCAGCTCACCAGCCAGGGGTCCTCATCCTGGCCCCAGGCTCACCTGGGGACCAGGCCGTACACGGAGCTGCTACGGTTGTAATATCGGATCCAATTGTCATAGATGCTGAGACCGCTTGAGCCCGGTGCGGAGATCTGAGTGGAGGGGAATCTAGTCTGCGGCTGGCCCCTCCCCAGGTCCAACAACCAGGCATGTCCTCCGCGCCACCCACCAGGGTCTCCAGCCCTTGCGCAATCCTGCAGGTCCTACAAGCCCCGCCCCGCAGCCTCAATCCCACCCCCGGCCCCTCTACCAAGTATCTGCTCCGCCTACCCCGTGTAGCCCCGCCCCCGACAAGCCTCCTCCCAGCCCCTCCCCTTTCCACCTGTTTGGCAGCCGAGAAGACGACGCTTTGGATCGGGGGCGTGCCCTGCACCCTCAGGGTGGCATTGGCTGTGAGAGGATCCAAGGAAGACTCTATTCGGGCCCTGCCTTTTCGTGTCCCCGCTCCCCGAGTCAGCCCCGCCAGCCCTCATACCAAACACCGAGATGTCCACGTTGATGTAGGCCACGGCGCGCTCCTGCAGCTTGCTGAAGAACTCCTGCAGGTGGACGCGACCACGTCAGCCCCGCGCGGCCCGCCCCGGGAATCCCCTCGAGCGCCCAGCTGCGAGGCTCACTCACCTCCGTGAATTCTGTGGAGCCGATGAGCCCAAACTCCTCTGCCCCCCAGCTCGCAAACACGATTGATCTGCGGGGACGCCAGGTGCCTGGGGAGGGGGATAAAGTGCTAGAGGGCAAGATCCTCTAGATTTCGGGGTGGCTTAGGGGGGAGGTTGGGCATGTGGAGGGGAGGGAGGGCTGGAACCCACAGGGCAGCTGGCGATTGGAGGTAGGTCTTGGCACCTCTCCAGCCAAACCTTCGCTGAGGCTCCGCCCTCTTTTAACCAGGGCCTCTCATCTGCTGTGACACCCCCAACTTTGGCCCCCACCCCCGACGTCAATCTCCTTCAGTCCCGTGGTCTGTTCTGCCAGAATGCCCTGCCCCTCTCGTCTTTCTGGATGTGATGGTTGGAGATCTCCTAAGTCTCTTCCTGGCATCTTATGCAAAACCGGCCCCTACTCCTATTCATTTGGTGATGAAACACACACATTGTCCTTAGAGCATTATCCATATTGAGCCAGTCCTTACAAGAAGGTCTTGAGAGATAGACTCTCACTGTCTCCATTGACGAAATGGAGCCACAAAGAGGTTTAATGACTTGCCCAGGGTTACACAGCTGGCAGGCAGCAGAGCCAGAGTTCAAATTCAGGGTCTGGCTCCAGAATCCAGGGGCTTAACCAGGGCCCCACATCGCTCTCATAGCCTCCTGCAGGCTGGCTCCCATCCCATCTCATGCCCTCACTGCTCTTGTTACAGTCCTCAGTCACCTCCTGAAGCCTTGGAGTCCTTGCTTGCCCCTCACCCTCCATGGCACTGTGTGCTCTGGGCTGTACTCACATCTCTGGCTGCAACTCAGTCCCCTTTGATCATTTCTCATCTTTTTGTTTTAAATCAAAAATTTTTAAGTATAAAATGATTATATGCTTGCAATGGAAAGTTCCCACACTTTTTTCTGACCAAAATGCATAAGCTGAATCTAATCCGACAAACCGAAATTGAGGGACAGTCAGCAAACTAAATATCAGGATCAGAAAAGAAAGAACAGCTAAGAAACTATTACAGATGACCCATGAGATTACTACACGGGCAACCTGTGCTCCTGGATTGACTCTTGGACCAGAACATTCTTTTGCTCTAAATGTTATTGGAGGGACTTCCCTGGTGGTCCAGTGGTTAAGAATGCATCTTCCAGGGGACACAAGCTGATCCCTGGCCAGGGAACTAAGATCTCACATGCCTCAGTGTAACTAAGCCCTGTGCTGCACAACAAGCCTGCACATTGCAACCAGAGAAAGCCCTCAAGGGGCAGCGAAGACCCAGAGAAGCCAAAATATAAGTAAAGAATTTT
Organism: Cephalophus harveyi; assembly: GCA_006410635.1. Taxonomy (NCBI): domain Eukaryota; kingdom Metazoa; phylum Chordata; class Mammalia; order Artiodactyla; family Bovidae; genus Cephalophus; species Cephalophus harveyi. Next base: position 335,326 of record SJYT01014143.1, read on the forward strand.
TGAAAGTTATTGGAACAATTTGAAAAAATTTTAATTTTCTGATTTTGATCACTGTAGTGTGGTTATGAAAGAAAATGTCCCTGCTGCTGCTGCTAAGTCGCTTCAGTCGTGTCCGACTCTGTGCAACCCCAGAGACGGCAGCCTACCAGGCTCCCCTGTCCCTGGGATTCTCTAGGCAAGAATACTGGAGTGGGTTGCCATTGTCCTCTCCAATGCATGAAAGTGAAAAGTGAAAAGTGAAAGTGAAGTCGCTCAGTCGTGTCCAACTCTTGGCGGCCCCATGGACTGCAGCCTACCAGGCTCCTCTGTCCATGGGATTTTCCAGGCAAGAGTACTGGAGTGGGGTGCCATTGCCTTTTCCGGAAAATGTCCCTATTTTCAGGAAATACACAGCTCTGCCACCTGGTGCAGCCACTCTTTCCCACCTGGATCCCCACCCCCACCTGGAACTGCCACCTCCCGAGCTCTGACTTCCACCTGGAAAGCCCGGTAGATATTTTTCCTAATAGCACGTTTCATAGTTGTCATTACAGTCAGAATTCTGGGGTTCTCTGGGGGGACGTCCAGTGCCTAGAGCTGGCCTGGCACACAGTAGGCATGGCTGAAGTGTTTGTAGAGTTAACGACTGTCCCCCTGCCTCAACCAAGCTGAGACTCCCCGAGGGCAGAGCCTGGGCGCGGCCTTGCCCGCGACCACACCTGATCTCGCCTCACTGGAGGCGTGCAGAAGACCTTCAGAAGGTACTGCAAGAGTTCTCGGTACCGCACTGGGCTACTTGAGCGAAGCCAGGGCTAGTGTCATGCATGTCTGCCCCCAGGGCCCTCAGGCTTGGGCACAGGCGAATGCGAGAATGGAGGGGGTGTCAGCGCCCAAAATTCAGGGAGGACTGGGTTTAGGTGGCCTCTTGGGGAGCGAGTCCCTGGACTGGGGCAGGGCGGCCCGCTCACCCTTCTTCAGCAGAGTCCCCAGGACGCGGGAGAGCTCCAGGAGGACGGCAGTACCAGTGCTGGGGTCCACGGCCCCGTGAACCCAGCTGTCCCGGTGGTTTCCATATAGCACGTAGCGGTCTGGCAGGAGGAGCAGAGTCAAACCTCAGAGGAGCAAGGGTGGGCGGGGCCGCCAGGTGGGGCCGAGGGGGCGTGGTCAGCGGCGCCCAGGGTTGGGCGGGGTCCTGGGGGCGCCGGGAGGAGGCGCTCACCTGGCTCCACAGCCCCGCGGATGATCCCCAGGACATTGGAGGAGTTCCGCAGCTCCAGGCGGTTGTGGACACTCACGTTCACCTGGCTGGAGGGGGACAGGAGTCTTGGCACCGCCCACTCCCCCTCCAAAATGTAGGAAAACCTGAGGCCCAGAGTCAGAAAGGAACCTGGCGAAGTCACCTGCTTGGAAATACCAGGCGAGACAGCGAGGCCAGAGCCCAGCTCTTCTGACTCCAATTCTCCTTTGTACTCACTCGGTTACTGGATACTTAGTGTATGTCAGCATCGTACCAGCTCTGGGCAATGGCTGAGACAGACATGGACCCCACCCTCGTTGGATCTCCCTCTCCTAGAGCAGCCAGATCCCAAGGAAGTGAGCAACTGCAGGCAGTGAAGGAGCTTGGGGGGACACTGACAAGGTGCCTGGTGGCAGGTGGGGTGTTAGGGCAGGCCAGGAATGGCAGAGCTTGGGGAAGAGTGTTCCATCAGCCGGAACAGCAAGTCCAGAGGCCCTGATTTGGGAAGGAGGTTGGTGTGTTGGGGCTCCTCCAGAGAGGGGCTGGCTGGAGAACAGAGGTCCAAGGTGAGGTCAGGGAACTCCACAGAGACTTGTGGGGTACACAACTGATTCACAGGCTTCCCCAGGACAAAACAGGTGTTTTGGAATCAAGGAGGGGTTGGGAGAGAGGAGAAAGGGAAGGGCCAGGCCTCGAAGTGAGCAGAGAGGAAGCCCAGGGTCAGGGAAGCATAACCGACTTCCGTGGTTGTCCAGTGGTCAAGAATCTGCTTTGCAATGCACGGGGTACCGATTTGATCCCTGGTCCAGGAAGACACCATGTGGAGCAGCTGAGTCTGTGAGCCACAACTACTGAGCCCACATCTACTAAAGCCCACATGCCCGAAAGCCTGTGCTTGGCAACAAGAGAAGCCACCGCAATGAGAAGCCGGAACACTACAACCTGAGAGCAGCCCCTGATTGCCGCCATGAGAGAAAGTCTACGTGCAGCAACGAAGACCCAGCACGGCCAAAAATAAAAAATAAATACATAAAAATTTTTTTTAAAAAAGAAAGCATAACAAGGGAAGAGAATGGGAGTGTTGGGGGAGGAGGGGGCTCCATCTTACCCGTCTTCTGGGAAGCTACCATTCGACCGGAAGCCTGGCCCCAAATTGTAGTCACAGCCCAGTCCTCCCTGCCAGTCAGCAGGCGCTAAGTTTCCTCCAAGGTTACTGGGGAAGAGGGGGAGGCCGTTCAGAGCAAATATGGACATGGGGGTTGAAGTCAGGGGGCCACCACCGGAGAGTGGGCAGGAGACCCCAGGGCACAAGCTCACCAGAGAAGGACCTGTGCATCCTTGAAGCCAATGGGCTGAATGGGAATTGGGGGAAATCCAGAGGCATTGTCAGAGTTTAGGCGGAAGGAGGAGGGCGTAGCTGGAAGGTAAGGAGTCAAGGGGTCCCCAAAATACTCGAAATAGGAGCCTCGCTCCACGCCCGAGGGAGGCAGGCACCAGGAGTGTGGGAAGGTCTCATTTGGCAAGCTCTTCCCGTCGTTGATGTCTTTGGGGTCCGTGTACACTAGCACTCCAGCCACCCCGTACTTGGCAGCATTCACAGCCTGCAGGAAGCAGAGGAGGCTGTGTTTAGGGAAGGGAGGTGAAAAGGGGGTACATTTCACATTGCTCCTCTTCTTCCCTTCATCACTGTGGAAGCCGGTACAGGTCTGTCTTCCTACCAGCAAGATGACTCTTACACAAGTCATTTGTTGCAGTGCTGCTTGAGACAGCAGAAGACTGCTGAGTGTAGGCAACGGCTCATCAGTGGGACCATTAAACTGAGGTACCCTGCAGTGGAGTAACATGCAGCTGTATAAAGGAAGGAGAATGTGCTCCTACACCCCTATTCATATACGCACTATTCATAGTGGCCAAAAGATAGAAACAACTCAACTATCCATCACTGATGCACAGACCAGCAAAACCGATTATATAGCATGCAAACGTAAATTACTCAGTCTTAAAAAGGAGTGAAGCTCTGATACATCAATGAACCTCAAAACATTGTGCTAAGTGAAGTAAGCCAGACACAAAAAGACGAATATTGCATGATTCCTCTTTCGTGAGCTACCTAGAATAGGCTAAGAAAGTCAAATAGAGGTTACTAGGGGCTGCAGAGGGAGAATGGGATGTTAAATGGGTATAGAGTTTCACTTGGATCCATGAAAGCAATCTGGAAATGGGTCATAGTGATGGCTGCACGACACTGAATGTTCTTAATGGCAACGTACATTTAAAAACCAGTTCACCGGGCTTCCCTAGTGGCTCAGTGGTAAAGAATCTGCCTGCCAGTGCAAGGGACACGGGCATGATCCTTGAACTAGGAAGATCCCACATGCCTCAGAGAAACTAAGCCCATGTGCCACATCTGTTGAGCCCGTGCCCTAAATCCCAGGAGCTGCAATAGGAGAAGCTGCTGTAATGAGAAGCCATGCTCACTGCAACCAGAGAAAAGCCCTCACCGCAACGAAGACCCATTAGAGAATGGTTAACACAGTACAGTTTATGTTACACAGATTTTAAGTCAATGAAAACAAAACAGTACATTAAAAAAGAAGATCAAGGACAGAGTTTATGTACCACTTGAGAATGATCTCCAGAATGACTTTTTGTTTGGTTGGTTGGTTTGGGTTGTTTTTTTTTTTTTTTGCCAGGCTGAGTGGCTTTCGGGATCTTAGTTTCTCAACCAGGGATGGAACTTGGGCCCCCTGAAATAGAAGCAAGGAGTCCTAACTGCTGGACCACCAGGGAATTTCCTCTAAGATATATTAAGATGAAAAGAGCACAGTTCAGAACAGTGGGTATTATATGCTATTTTTATATAAAAAAAGAGAAAGAAGAATATACCTTCATATGTTCTTCTTCCCAAGAAAACTCTGGATCACATTCCATAAACAAATAAACAAAGCTGCCTCTTTGGAGGGTAGGATTATGAGAAAACCTTTTTTTTTTTTTTTAACCGAGAGTTTCATTATCTGTATCATTTTACCACACCTGTTCCCCTTTCCTTTCTTTTTTTTTCCCCACCAGCTCTTATCAAGGGCACTTCTTTTATGTACGTATGTACATGCGTATTTATTTTTACTTCTTTTAAAATTGTGATGAGAGGGCTTCTGGTTCAAAATGGTGGAGTAGAAGGAGAGGCACTCATCTCCTCCTGTGCGAGCACCAAAGGCACAACTATCTGCTGAACACCCCTCAACAGGAGGACGCTGGCACCCATCAAAAAGACGCCCGGCTTCCACAGACAAAGCAGAGGCAGCAGTGAGAGGGCAGGAGGGGCACCATCACGACTAAATCAAATCCCACACCCGCGTGTGGGTGACCCACAAACGGGAGCACAATATACCAAAGAAGTTCTCCCACTGTTGTGAAGGCTCTGAGCCCCACGTCAGGCTTCCCAGCCTGGGAATCTGACAAAGGGACTGGGAACCCCTAGGGAATCTGACCTTGAAGGCCAGCGGGATTTGATTATAGGAGTTCCACAGGACTGGGTGAAACAGACTCCAGTCTTGGAGGGCACAAACAAAATCTGTGGGCACCAAGACCCAGAGGAAAGGAGCAGTGTCCCCACAGGAGACTGACCCACTTGCTAGTATTGCAGGGTCTCCTGTGGAGGCGAGGGTCAGCAGGGGCTCACCACAGGGATGGGGACACTGGCAGTGGCACTCCTGGAAGGCCCCCCTTCATATAAGCTGTCTTGGAGGTTGCCATTAACCCAATCATAGAGCCCATAGGCCCCAGGGCTAGGTCCTCTTAGGCCAAACAACTAACAGGGAGGCAGTGCAACCCCACCCATTAGCAAATAATTGGATTGAAGCTTTACTGAGCACAGCCCTGCCCACCAGAGCAAGACTCAGTCCCTCTCATAGGGAAGCCTACACAGAACTCTTAGCCTCTTCCATCAGAGGGCAGAAGCTAGAAGAACCACAATTGGTTAGAACAAAAACCCACATTTCAGAAAGTTAATCAGGATGAAAAAACAGAAAGTTACATCCCAGATGAAGGGACAAGATAAAGCTCCAGAAAAACAATTAAATTCAGTGGAGTTAGGTAACCTTCCAGAAAAAGAATTCAGAATAATGATAGTGAAGATGATCCAGGATCTTGGGAAAATAATGGAGAAGATGCAAGAAACTAGAAGAACTAAAGAACAAAGAAACAGAGATGAATAATACACTAGAAAGAATCAATAGCAGAATAATTGAGGCAGAAAGATAAATGACCTGGAGGATAGAATATGGAAATCACTGCCAGAGAACAGAATATAGAAAAAAGAATAAAAAAAAAGAAAAGAAAAAAGCCTAAGAGACCTCTGGGACAACATTAAAGGCACCAACAATTGTATTATAGGGGTCCCAGAAAGAGAAGAAAGAGAGAAAAGTCCTGAGAAAATATTTGACGTGATAATAGCTGAAAACTTCCCTGACATGGGAAAAGAAATAGTCAGCCAAGTCCAGGAAGCACGGAGAGTGCCAGGCAGGATAAATCCAAGGAAGAACCCACTGAAGCACATAGTAATCAAGCTGACAAAAATTAAAGACAAAGATAAAATATTAAAAGCAACAAGGGAGGAACTTCTCCGGTGGTTCAGGGGCTAGGACCCCTCGCTCCCAATGCCGGGGGCCCAGGTTAGACCCCTGGTCAGGGAACAAAGATCCTACGTGCAACAACTAAGTGTTTGCATACAGAAACTAAAGATCCCAAATACTGCAATGAAGACTGAAGATCTCATGTGCTGCAACTAAGACCTGGGGCAGCCAAATAAATAAATATTATATATATATATTTTAAAAAGCAACAAGGGGAAATTGATAAATAACATACATGGGAACTCCCATCAGGTTATCAGCTGATTTCTCAACAGAAACTCTACAAGCCAGAAGGGAATGGCATGATATATTTAAAGTGATGAAAGGGAAGAACCTACAACCAAGAATACTGTACTCACCAAGATTCTTATTCATATTGATGGAGAAATCAAAAGCTTTCCAGACAAGCAAGAGTTAAGAGAATTCAGCACCACCAAACCAGCTTTACAACAAATGCTAAAGGAACTTCTCTAGGTAGGAAACACAAGAGAAGGAAAAGATCTACAGAAAATAAACCCAAGACAATTAAGAAAATGGTAATTGGATCATACATGTCAGTAATAACCTTAAATATAAATGGATTAAATGCACCAACCAAGAGATATAGACTGGCTGGGTGGCATACATGTGCATGTATGCACTTCCACTTACTACATCACTCTGCTTGACCCCCCAAATTGTGTGTAATTATTTTATATTGTTAGAAAGTTAGAAAGTTAAGTCACTCAGTCATATCTGACTCTTTGTGACCCCATGGACTGTAGCCCACCAGGTTCCTCTGTCCATGGGATTCTCCAGGCAAAAATACTGGAGTGGGTTGCCATTTCCTTCTCCAGGGGATCCTCCCGACCCAGGGATCGAACCCAGGTCTCCCACATTGCAGACAGATGTTTTATATTGTTAGGTTAATCATATTCTCATTATGGCTTGCAATTATAATCTTTTATTTTTTTCTAGCTATTGATTCTGAAAACTGATAAATATGTTTTGCTATTGTAGAAAAAACTGTGATGAATACACATAACATAAAATTTAGTATCTAAGTGTACAGTTCAGGGACTAGATCCCACATGCCACACTGAGTTTGGATTCTGCAGCTAAAAAAAGAGTACCGAGTGCCACAACTAAGACCCAGGACAGCCAAACAAATAAATATTAAGAAAAAAAAAAAGAGTACAGTTCAGTGGCATTAGGTACATTTCTATTATTGTGCTACCATCACCTCCATTTATCTCCAGAACTCTCTTCATTTTGCAGATTTGAAGCTCTAATTCCCTAGTCCCATCTCTTTTTATATTCAAAACAAGTAAGTAAATAAACATTTAAAAACCATATACAGGGCTTCCCTAGTAGTCCAGTGGTTAAGAATCTGCTTTGCAATGCAGGGGACACTGGTTTAAACTCTGGTCTGGAAGATTCCACGGGCAGCAGGGCAAGTAAGCCCTTGAGCCACAACTGTGGAGCCTATGCATTGCAACCACTGAAGCTTGAGTGCCCTGGGGCTGGTGCTAGACAACAGGAGAAGCCAGGCGCACTGCAATGAACAATAGCCTCCCACCCTGCTCCCGCAACTAGAGAAAGCCAGCACCAAGCAACCATGACCCAGTGCAGCTAAAAAGAGAATAAATAAATAAATAAAATAATAATAAATAGCAATAGGCATGGAACCCTCCGTCAAAATTCTGTATTGCAACGAAGCAAACTGGTGGGTGGGAGGGGACAACAGGAGGGCTTTAAGTCAGATATTCAGGAGAACTTCACAGGAGATATTCACAGGAGGACTTAGACGTCCAGAATATGAAAGCTGAATTTTTTTCCCAATTCCTTTATTTCCCAAGGCTCAGGGATGTTGGGGGAGGCACCCACGGTTACATAGCACATAAGTATTCTTTGGGCCTACCCATGGACTAGAACCTGGGTGGGTGGAGTCCCATAGCAGCCATCGTGGGTGGAAGGAGGAATCACCCCCTTCTTCTGCCCCAGGCCCAGGGCTTGGTGCCCCACTCAGCACTGCTCATCCCCTTCCCCTCACTCCTGTCCACTGCCAGCCCCTCTCCCCACCCAGCCCCTTGCACTGGGGCTGCTGCTTACCTTAGCCCCGCGCCCTACACCCCCATAGCGGGTCAAGACGATGCTATCTTGGAGTTTGACTCCCTCATTCTGTAGTTTCTTGAAGTCTTCTTCCGAGCCCTGGTTGGCATAGACGAGCAGGCCCTGCTCCCAAGAGAAGGTGACTTGAAGCCAGGCTCAGGAAAGAGAAGGAAAGGCTGAATGGCAGGATGAAGGATTTAGATCCCGTCCCCCCACCTCACCCAGAGCTTCTCAGCTCCCCAAGACCAAGTCACACCTGGTTTTCTCTGTGCTCTGTGTCCAGGTACCCTGTATCAGGCCAGGCCTGGAGCAGGGCCCGCTAGTGTTTGTTGAATGACTAAGTAGCACAAAGATGGGCAAAAGGAGTAGTAATGGAGTGTGGAAGCGAGTACATTCTGGGGTGTGGGCTGAGCCCCAGGTGAGGCACTTCTCTTCAACAGCCCCTGGGGTCAGGATGGGAGCAGCTGAGGTGGGAACAAGGGGGAGGCGGGCCGGCAGTGGGGAGGGGGCATCCCAGGCCCACCTGTGGGGTTCCCGGGGGAGCATAGGCAGCATAGGGCGGCACCACGTTGGGGCCCCCCTGCTCCCCAGTCAGGTTCTCTTCACTGTGTTGGCAAGAGAAGAGGATGGCCCCAGTGGAGTTCACTGTCGAGAGAGGGCGGTGTCGGGGCGGGGCTGGCGGCTCCCCCAGTCCACAGGCATCCTAGAGCCGGAGCCGGAACTCACCCACATCCACATGGTTGGGCTGCTCCCCGCTGGGGAAGGACAGCAGCACTTCGTACTCAGTGGTCCTGGCTGAGTCCAGGCCCGACTCCGGGTCTTGCCAGCGCTGCAGCAGCAGCTGCACCAGCGCCTCATCCCGGGGGCTGGTGGCCAGATGCGGCTCCTTGGAGAGTTCTCTGAGGGGTGGGCGAGAGAGGGGTGGGTCCAGGGTCAGGGAGGGGCCTCTGGCACACAGGAGAGGTGCAAAGGCAGGCCTCTCACCTAAGGTTCTCCCGGATCCTGTTGGCATCTAGCTGTTCTATGACGGTCTCGAGGATCTTCCCGTCCAGGTCCTGGGAGGCTGAGGCACTGGGGGCTGGCGAGTCAGCCCCCTTGGGGATGGCAAAGTGACCCACAATGATCCCCAGCCCCAAGAGGGCAGCGGCCCCCACCACCCCTCCCAGCACCTTCACCCACTGCATCCTGTGGAATCTTGGCCAGCTCAGTGGCCTCCTTATAGATGGGGCCTCCTTATAGATGGGGCCTCAGGTCCAGTTAACCATTATCTAATATGCGGCCCTGCCCTTTGGTCACTAGCTGGCAGAGAAAGGATGGGACGTCCCAAGGAAGGGCCAGGAGCTCCTTACATCCACCTGGATTTCTGCAACATTCACTTGGAAGAGACCCGCAAGGGGGAGCAGATCCACGCGTGGACACTGAGGCTTGGAGATGGGCAAAGTCTCACCCACTGTCTGCCAGTAAAAGAGGCTAGGCCAGGACTAGAACTCAGAGCCCCTGTCTCCAGAGCAGGGCTGGCCCTGTTGCTCACCATCCCGGCCTCTGGTTCCTTGGTGTCACTTGATCTCTAGCACATCCAGCCCTGGCTCCTTGAGTAGGTTTTAAGTTCAAATCCCATTCTTTGCTAGACATTAGCTGTATGACCTTAGACAATTCCTTAGTGTCTCTGAGCCCGTTTTCTTAGCTGTAAAAATGGGATAATATAATAGAACCAATTTCACAGAACTGGGTGCTATTTTTATTAAACAAGGCCACATCTGTAAAAATGTCTAGCCTGGTGTTAGACCCATAGTGGGAACTCAGTATATTTTAGCCATTTCTGCCTCATCTGAACCCCCTAAAAATGCTAAGCCTAGAGCTAAGGGAAGAAGAGAGACCCAGAACTCTCTGTATCTATCCCGCAGGGATAGGAGCTTACGGAAGGAAGTGGGACCCTTACAATGAAAACTGTTCTAGAGGATGGAGCTGGGGAAGCCCACACTTTCTTGATAAGGTGACCTCCTCCTCCTCCTCCTCCTCCCCTGACTGTATCAGGAATCCATCCATCTGTTCATGCACCCACCCCCACATTTATTCACCCATTCTCCCATCCACCCATCCTCTGCCCTCCCCTCCATCCATCCACTCATTCATTCATTCCTTCCCTCTTAACTGCCAGCATCTTTCATTTATTCAGCCCTATGCCAGACCCATCCAGGCTCTGGGGAAGCCAAAGTGCCCAGGAACTCAGGTCCAGCAAAGGAGCCAGACAGGCTTTAGGTTCAACCATGTGGTGAGCACCCCTATATAGGAGAGGACCACTGTGCTCCCAGTGGAATGAATGACAAATTCTGTCCAGAAGGGAACATTTGAGGGGAACTTCCAATGATAAGATAGTATTTGGCATGCAGAAAAGGCAAGGGGCAGGCCATCCACACAGATGAGAATGGGTGGAGAGGGAGCCACCAAGTACTCAGCATGTGTTGAGCCTCTTTCTGACTTCAAAGAGAGCCAGGAAGGGCTGGGAAGATCCCTGGGGCTCAAATGTGACTCCTCCCACCCTCCATGGCTTATCCTGCCTTGGGATTTTGTCCAGCCAGGCTGCAATCTATTGATCGGCCCAAAGATGCCTGGAGATCCATGAGAGCTGGGCATGGTAGACTTTGTGTGTGTGTGTGTGTGTGTGTGTATGTGTGATTTCACAGCACGCTCTCAGAGCAGAGCAGCCCCTTCCTCCTGCTTACAGTCCCATTCACCTGTGCCACGGTGCCCACCTCCCTCATGCTATCGGTCAGGAGTGTTAGCACAGTAGCGTGCCAGGACTAGGGGTGGGGTACAGTGTGATCAGGGACTTCAGGGAGGCGCCCCCAAAAGCGAGGTATTGGAGAGATGATTATCAGCACCCAGGATGTGATCTTATCTGTAGCCCTTTAGGGTGGGGAGTGCACACATTCTTTTACAAGGGCATGAGAGGACAGTCACCACCGGGCAGCCAGCCAGACACCAAGGTCAACTGATAATTAAGGAACGGATTTGGTGATGACACCATGAGACAGAAACCCCATGGTCCTGCCCTACCCCCATCCTGGAAAGCGTGAGGCCACAGACATGACACCTGGACAAGAGTGTGTGACATGGGAGAACTCCGGCTCAGGTTGTTGGAATCAACTGACATCAACTCTGCTGTCTGCACCAGACGTTAACTTGATTAATCTTCTTTCTCCATCTTGGCTGGGAGGGTGGTATGGCCCCTCTGAACATTTTGGATGGACTGTGGGTATTGATGGAAATCCCTTCAGAGAGCTAATGCATTTGATTTCCTTTAGTGAATGATTCTGTCCAGCCACTCATCCATTTATCTTACTTTTGGGGTGCACCGCCTGGCATGTGGGATGTTAGCTCCCTGACCAGGGATCAAACCCACACGCCCTGCAGTGGAAGCGTGCAGCCTTAACCGCTGGACCGCCAGGGAAGTCTCTTGATTTCTTTATCTTCCCACCTCACTTCCTCCACCCCTCAGAGTTCTTCGATCCTCCAGGACGGCCAGCCCATTGGTGCTGGCTCCTGTCCTCTCTCAGCTCTCAAGTGTGCTTATCTTCTTCCTCACCCAGCCGGAGTCTCTTGCAAACCCTCTCCACCACCTTGATCCTCTCTGCTTTGGTCACATTCACTGGAAAAATCCCTGACCTGGTTACATCCACCCCTCTGCCTACACTTCACTTTCACCCTTGACCCCCAAATGTACCTGTGCAGTCAGATGACCTCACTCATCTCACCTTAAGTTTATAATCCAGGACCTCAAACAGGCCCTCAACACTGCCCAGCAGTCCTATCATCCTTCCTCGGTTCACAGTCCCTTCCCCCATCCTAGATGGAGGTTTCATATTCCCTCCTCTCTTTTCAAGCTTCCGACATGTTCTTCTCCACCCTTACTCTCAGCTGAAGACTGTGCTTCCTATTTCACTGAGAAAATCAGAAGGAACATCCCCTTGTGTGATCCACACTTCCATCCAAGGGAGCCTCTACCCTGGGCAAAACCCACCCTGCACTCACTGCTCAAGGATGTGGCCCCACAATTCTCCCTGCCTTTACTGGATCACTTCCACCCACCTAAAGCACCTGTTTATGGTGCTTAACACTATCTTAAAAAAAAAAAAAAACTAAACTAAATTCTACTTGCTCATCTAGTAACTGTCCCATTTTCTGTCCCCTTTTACAAAAAAACTCGGAAGAGTGGACCATGCTCGTCTCCAATTCGTCTCCTCCCGTTCTTGTTTTAGACCTTCATTTGGCTGTGCTAGGTCTTAGTTGTGGCACTTGGGATATGCGATCTTTGTTGCGGCATGCGGGATCTTTAGTTGTAGTGGGTGAGGTCTATTTCCTGACCAGAGATGGAACCCAGGCCCTCTGCATTGGGAGTGAGGAGTCTCAGCCACTGCACCACCAGGGAAGTCCGTCCTCCCATTCTTTCCTGAGGCCACTCCGTTTAGGCTTTATTCCACTGAAATCGCTCTCGAGAAGGCCCACTTTGCTTCACATTGCTCAGTGTGCTGGTCAGCTCTGTCCTCTTTTCTTACTTGAACCGGCTGCAGCGTTGCTCACAGCAGATCACCCGTCGTCTGTGCTTTGGTCACTTGGCTTCCAGGACATCTCACTCGCCCGGTTTCCTTCTTCCCTTTCAGTCTCCTTTGCTGGGTCCTCTCCACCTCCTGACCTCTTAGTGTCAGACGACCAGGGCTCGCCTTGGATGGCTTCCCCTGCTACACCCATTTCCTAGGCGATCTCATGGCTGTCCGTCCCACTGTGGCCCCTCCCTCAGGTCCTCCACAGCTCTGGTCAAATGTCACTTCTGCATGCGATCTTCCCTGCCACTCTCTCTAAATTGTGTTCCTTTACCTCTCAGGCTTTTCCTCCCCTCTCGCTTCATTTTTCTCTACTGCATCCATCACTGTTCTGATATTAATTATCCCTTATCTCCCCTTCTAGAGTGCAGGTTCTGCTAGGGCCCGCATCTTTGTTTTATTCACCACTGAATCGCCAGAGTCCAGAGCAGTGCCAGGTGCATAGGAGGCACGCAACGAATACTTGTAGAGTGGATGGAAATCTGACCCGAATGAGCTCAGCTTCGCCACCCTGGGCATTCACACTCAGCTGTCTGATGTTTAAGGGGCGTCCAGGGCAACCACAGGGATACAAAACGTGGGCACGTGGGCTTCCCTGGTGGCTTAGTGGTAAAGAATCTGCCTGCTAATGCAGCACACTTGGGTTCGATCCCTGGTCCAGGAAGATCCCACATGCCGCAGAGCAACAAAGCCCGTGAGCCACAATCATTGAGCCTGTGCTCTAGAGCCTGGGAGCCACAACTGCTGAGCCCAGGTGCCCTAGAGCCTGGACTCCACAAGAGAAGCCACCTCAGTGAGAAGCCTGCATATCGCAAGAGAGAGTAGCCCCCATTCTCTGAAACTAGAGAAAAAATTCGCACAGCAACCAAGACCCAGCACAGCCAAAATTAAAACAAATAAATACATAAAACTAAACTAAAATAAATAAATACATAAATAAAAACTGCTGCCTAGCTTGCCAAGGTGGGGTAAGCGAGGGATGTATTAAGAGTTTGGGATTAGCAGGTATAAACTATTACATATAGAACAGAAAAAAGCAAGGTCCTAAAACATGCTGCAACTAAAGATCCGCCATGCTGCAAATATAGCACAGGGAACTATATCCAATACCCTGTGATGAAACCGGCCTAAGGCAGGCATTCCCTCTGTCCAGGTTTGCTGGGCAGTGCCAGCAAACTGGTGCCAGCAGACTTCACAGGGAAGACAGAGCTGTTCCAATAAAGTCTGCCTTCTGTGGAGGGGATTACTGAGACAGGGAAGAAAAGTGCAAGAAATTGTCACTGGTGCCACCTGATGGCAGCTTTGACATGGGTTCTTCTTTATTTTTTAAATCTTTGTGATTCTCGGGCTTCCCTTGTGGCTCAGCTGGTAAAGAATCCTCCTGCAATGCGGGAGACCCTGGTTCGATTCCTGGGTTGGGAAGATCTGCTGGAGAAGGGATAGGCTCCCCACTCCAGTGTTCTTGGGCTTCCCTTGTGGCTCAGCTGGTAAAGAATCTGCCCGCAGTGCAGGAGACCTGGGTTCAATCTCTGGGTTGGGAAGATCCCCTGGAGAGGGGAAGGCTACCCACTTCAGTATTCTGGCCTGGAGCATTCCATGGACTGTATAGCCCAAGGGGGAGAAAAAAGCCGTGTGAGCGACTTTGACATCACTTCACTTGTGATTCTCACCTACCCTAATCCAATCTTTATAAAAGAGGCAGTCTAGAGAAAAAAAAAAAAAAATGTATGCATATACACATAAGATGCTATGGAAAAACCCAAAAGAAGTTTTTGGCCAATCCTATTTAACTGAATTACTTTGCTATACAGCAGAAATCTGGAGGAGGAAATGGCAACCCACTCTAGTATTCTTGCTTATAAAATCCCATGGACAGAGGAGTCTGGCAGGCTACAGTCCATGGGGTTGCAAACATTCAGACATGACTGAGTGATTGAGCAAGCAGGAACAGCAGATATTAACACAAGATCAGAAGACAACTATACTTCAATGAAATAACATTTTAAAAACCTGCCACCTATCAAACAAGACCATGCAATATCTTGGAGATAGACCTTGGAGATAGAAGTGGTTAAACTGATTTAATTATTTAGCTGATCTAACTATCCTCCTCAATATCATTATGGCATGACTCCCTTCAGGAAAACAACACAGCTGTACCACTGGGTCACTGGTTGGCTAAGGGAGGAGAGTGGAGTCTTGGGAGTGGAGGGCAGGTAAATCAGAGCCCAGCTCAGGTGGCGCTACTGGTAAAGAATCTGCCTACCAATGCAGGAGACACAAGAAACTCAGATTCAATCCCTGGAGTAGGAAATGGCAACCCACTCCAGTATTCTTGCCTGGAGAATTCCATGGACAGAGAAGCCTGGCAGGCTACAGTCCATGGGGTTGCAAAGAGCCAGACACAACTGAGCACGCACACACACACAGCTCAGGCTAAAGTGAAAGTGAAGTCGCTCAGTCGTGTCCGACTCTTTGCGACCCCACGGACCAGAGCCTACTGGGCTCCTCCGTCCCTGGGATTTTCCAGGCAAGAGTACTGGAGTGGGTTGCCGTTTCCTTCTCCAGAGGATCTTCCCGATCCAGGGATCGAATCCAGGTCTTCTACATTGTAGGCAGATGCTTTACCGTCTGAGTCACCAGGGAAGTCTGATTCTAAAGCTGTGACCAAATCAGACCTTCACTGGTCCAGTGAATCACCAGGTTTTGGC
The DNA here is from genome assembly GCA_006410635.1 of Cephalophus harveyi. Lineage (NCBI taxonomy): Eukaryota > Metazoa > Chordata > Mammalia > Artiodactyla > Bovidae > Cephalophus > Cephalophus harveyi. The sequence goes on from SJYT01014143.1 coordinate 350,576, forward strand.
CTGGGCAGGATCCCACGAGTCTGGTATAAGTCAAACTGGGTCTGACAAGGGGCCCAACCTGGACTTCCATCCCCCCAGCTAGTGTCCCCTGCCGTGGGTATATGAAGGCAGAGAGATGGTCGCGGTTCTTTCCATGCCACACTAGAGGATTCTGCCCAATAAACAATACCACCCTTAGGGTTATGGGGCTTCTCTGGTGGCTCAGAGGTTAAAGCATCTGGTTGCAATGCAGGAACCTGGGTTCGATCCCTGGGTCAGGAAGATCCCCTGGAGAAGGAAATGGCAACCCACTCCAGTGTTCTTGCCTGGAGAATCCCATGGATGGAGGAGCCTTGTGGGCTACAGTCCATGGGGTCGCAAAGAGTTGGACACAGCTGAGCAACTTCACTTCACTTCACCCTTAGGGTTATGGGGCTTTGCCAAAAGTTATTCTATAGCATGCTGACCGATTTTGTATCTCATTTAGCAATCTTGTTTCAGGATTCCTCCTCTTTTTCTCCCTTGAACATATATGTGTCTTGCTTTCTTGTATCCTCCTTTGAACAGGCTTTGTCAACTTGCTGGCTCTGTCATCTCTTTCGTTAGGGAGTTAAAAAATAAATCTAAAGCACTTTATTTGTTTAGTGTTATCGGAAAAATTTCTAAGTTTTTGAATACTCTACCTATACATTCTCTGTGCGTCTGTCTCTTCTCTCACTACATCAGTAATCAGGGGATGCCTAGGAAGGCTCCCAGGGCTGGGCCAGGTCTGAGGGCAATGAAGCTGAGGGGTACAAGCCCTGAGGGCCTGTCGGTGGCCAGAGCACAGGGACCACAGCTGGACACTCAGGACAGGAAGACTATCATAGGCGAAGGGGAGCAGGTCTCAAGGCGGGACCCCAGGAGAGCCTGGTTGGAGGTGAGAGTGGGAATTCAAATTCCAGCAGCATTTCCAGGCCTGAAGTATGTGGGTTTGTGGCCCCTTTGGGGAGCTCTCCCTCTCCCCCTCCCTGATGACTTGACTGACAAAAAAGAGGAGACTCATCCAAGGCCACAGGGTATAAAGTGGCTCTTCCCACCCCTCCCTAATCTGCCCTTTGGAGTTAGACCTGGGGCTCCCAGCCTTCCAAGGAGAGGGTGCGGCCCCTTCCAGTCCCAGCCCAGCGCTTATCACAGGATCGCTGATCTTGAGGATGATAACAGCCAGATTTGGAGCCAGCTCCGGGGTGGGGACAGCTCAGGGCCCAGGGAGGTGGAGGATGATGGAGGATGGCCTTCTTGGAGCTGGTGGCCTCCTCTCCACCCGATTCCCAGGGCCCACACACAGGCAGGGGGAGCCATGGCTCAGATTCGGTAAAGTTTACTGCGGGGAGCTGGAGAGGAACAGCGAGGGGGGCTCCCCAAGGAGATGTGCTGTCTCCAGCCTCGGCTCAGCTAGGGCCTAGGGCTGACGTGCGTTTCCGCTGTTGAGGGCAGGGTCAGGCTGCAGGATGACCAGTCCTGCCATCTGGGAGCTGGGTTGCTGCAGACAGGGGGAAACCGGTTGAGTGGCACTGGGCAAACTGGTCCTCTCACCCCACCCAGAGCTGGGTGGAGTTCCTGGTACCTGGAACAGCGCCCCCTCCTGGACAGCCTGGGCTCCTTCCTGGATGGTCTTCTCCTCCTGGAAGGCCTCTCCTTCCTCCTGGATAGCCTTCTCTCCCTCCAGGATGGCCCTTGCTTCCTCTTTCAGGCTTTTATACAAGGAGTCAGGCTGGAACAAAGGGTTGCAGGGGCCAGAGGTGAGTAGACGATGCCAGGCAGGACGGCCTGCCAGGGGTCTGCCCAGAAGCGGGGCTAGGAGGTGGAGAGAAGGCACCACAAAGGAGGTGGGTCCTGGGTTGAGGTCTCACCAGGTCTCGCAGCTTCTCCCCCAGGGCCAGATTGTCGGCTTGGATAGTGCTGAGCGACTCCCGAAGCCTAGGGTTGAAAGGGAGACCCGCCCCCTCAGGCCCCAGACTTGTCCTAGGTAGCCCCCCACCCCCACGGCACACAGCTCTTCCATAAGCTCCTGATCTGGCATAGCCACGAGCCCAGGGTTTCACCAGGAGCCCAGCCTGGTTCTGGCAAAGCAACAGGCAGGGAGGGAATTCGTCTCCCCTTGTGACTGGCAGCAAGGGGACCTAGAGGGAGATGAATCCTGCTTCTCTTCTTTAGCAAGGGGAGATCCGGCTGCTGCCTGGCACGTACTGGCCCGGGAACCCTCAAAAGGAGCCTTGGGCTAGCCGCCCACCCCTCTGGTCTGCAGTGGGGGCTGTGGCAGGGTTCTGTGTGGTTTCTGTGTGGAATCAGCCTGGCCCGAGCTCCTTGGCCAGCTGTAGATGAACGCATGTCGACCACTCGGATCCATGGCTGTGGGAATCTCCTGCAGGCTTGGGGAGTGACTGTCACACTCCTCCCACCGCAAGACCTCTGTCTCCGTGGAGTTTGGACCCTGGCATTGCCACTGACAGACAAGCAGTCATGGGACTGTGCAGACCTAAGCTCCAGAGCCTGACATCCAGAGAACTGACCACCCCCATCCCCTTTCTCCACAGACCAAAATACCCCTCAGGTTCTTGGACAGTTAAAGATGGCGGCCCCTTGCAGGCAACGTCATAGACTGCCTGCTAATTGGGCACAAGGGCACACTGATGGGAAAGGGGTGTAGCCCCCACTCCTCTGGGAGAGGACATACAAGGCCACTGATGCTTGAGAGGGAAGGGACCTACTGGCTAGTAAGGAGGTCACCCAGAGCAGAACAGAGAGCAGGGAAGGGAAGGAGGGAAGGAAGAGGGCCCAGTGAAGGTGCCAACTTACATCAAGCCCCAGGCCCTGCACTCCATTCTGGGAAACCCTGTCACCCTCCCTGTCCCCACCTGCCCCTGTCCGGCTCACCTCAGGCACACATTGTGCAAATGGCTCATTTCCTTTGAGGTCCGCTGTGGGCCCCAGTCTTCCTTATCCAGGAACTGGGACTCCTGGATGTCCAAGTCCCTGGGTGGGTGCACAGTGAGGATTGGACCCGAGTCTGGAGGCTGGGGAGGGTGGGGTGAGCAGAGGGGGAACCCAGCCCAAGGCCCAGGCTTCTTCAGTCCTGTCTGGGCCACCCCCGCGCACACGGCCCTGGGCTGAGTCCTGGCCCAGGTCTGAATGTTGATGGCGGAGAAGCACCCTCCGGCCCCTCCCCTCTCACATGGCCTTACTCTGCAGAGTCGCTGGCGGGCTCGGTTGCCGTCAGGAGAGTAAACAGGAAAGTGGCGCTGGCTTCCTGCTCCTGGCCCAGCTGCTGCTCTGAAGAATCTGAAAAAGATGGCTTTGGCAGAGAAGGTGCCCTGGTGACTGAAGCAGCATGAGGCTGGCTGGCCGCCCGAGAACTGGGGTCCTCCCACACCCGACAGTAAGAGGACGGGCGCAGTGGCTAGAGGCTCAGACCACCCTCCAGGCAGAAGAACTTCCCCAGCTCCCCCGCCCCCCTGCCCTCGGCCTCGGGAGGTCCTGTGACCTCTATGTCCGGCTCCCCGGAGATCTGAGTGTCTTCTGGCTTCTGCTCCCCAGCAGGTGGTGGCGCTGGCTTCTCCTCGGGCTCCAAGTGGGCTGTTTGTCCATCCCAGAGACACTGAGGGAGACGGTAACTCAGTTGGTGAGCTACCCTCACCATCCCGCTGGTCTCCCCTTCCCAGCCTCCCCTGCTTTTCCTGGGGCGGCCTCCAGCCTTGAGAACCGCCACCACCAGCTCTGCCCTCAAAGTTAGGGTTGCCAGATTTAGTATGTAAAATATAGGACACCCAGTGAAATTTGAATTTCAGAATGGTCATTTTTTTCAAGCGTACCTCAAACATTGCACAAGCCACACTCTTACTTTAAAAAATGTTTTTCATTTGAAATTCGAATTTCACTGGGGTGTCTTGTGTTTTATCCGGCAACCCTACCACAGCTATATGGTAAAGGTATCTTGTCAACTGAATTCTTGCAAATGCAAGGTGTCCCTGGTAACTTTGCTTTGGAAACTAGGCCTAAAGAAAATCTCCAAAAGAAATAAAAATAATTCACACAGAGGTCCACAGTAGCCGACAGACAGCCAGAAGAAAAAGTGAAACCTGCCTAAAGGGCCCAAATACAAGGAAAGGGAAGTAAACAGTGACTTATGATTGTGATAGAATGCAATCCACTCTGAAGTAATGGTCTTCGGTAAACACTGGTCCACCAAACTCTGTCCTTGAGCCAAGGGTTATGCTGGATGCTGAGACCACACAGATAGATGATTGTGACCAAGTTTTACCCAGAAGCCCGCAGAGATGGGGGGCGGGGCTGGCCTAGGCTCTCAGATGCCCACTGGGTAGGGACATGTGCCATACAGAAGCCTGTAAAGAAAGCCTTGACTGAGAGGGCCACTTGGCTTAGGAGCTCCAGAAAGACTCCACCAGCGGGTGCTGCTTGATCTACGAGTAGGGTGTCTTGGCCAGAGAAGGAAGAAGGGCAATCCAAAAGAGGAAGTGGCTTGGCAGGATGATGCCAACGGACACGACATATTCAGGCATGGGGTGCTCCCAGTGAGAGCCGGGGTGAGCAGGCCTGGGCTGTAGCCCCCAGGGGACAAGGAAGAGTTGAAGTAGGAGATAGATAGGCCCCTGGGCCAAAGACCTGGTGTTTGTCAAGTGGAATAAAACTGAAGCTTTGTCCTCAGCCAGGTGAGAACGATGCCCCGTTTCCTTCCTCCATTGATATGGAGGGAATGAAGTAATGGTGGGTAATTTGTTGCAGCAAAAATAGAAATGAGACTTTTCTGCTAACTTAGANGGCCCCTGGGCCAAAGACCTGGCGTTTGTCAAGTGGAATAAAACTGAAGCTTTGTCCTCAGCCAGGTGAGAACGATGCCCCGTTTCCTTCCTCCATTGATATGGAGGGAATGAAGTAATGGTGGGTAATTTGTTGCAGCAAAAATAGAAATGAGACTTTTCTGCTAACTTAGAAAAATAAGGAAACAATGAACAGGCTGGGGAAACAGCACAAACTGAAACAGCTAAGCAATCTTGGGTATTCTTTAGGGTTACTGCTAACAAACAACTTGTAGTTGGACTTGTCCTTCACAAAGCTAAACAAAGCAAATTACTCTCTGACTCCACAAGAATTCCACTCTGCACCCGGCTCTCTTCTTCCCACACTCTCTCGTAGCATTCTTCATTTCAGAAAGGTCACGGGCCGATAACCAGAAAAGCCCAACCCCAGTTACCATCTGCCTGATGCCTGCTGTGGCTGTTTTAAAATTAAAAAAAAAAAAAAAAAATCTATTTCTCTTTTAAAATTTTACGCATTTATTTTGGCTGTGCTGGGTCCTCATTGCTGCACTCGGCCTTTCTCTGGTTGTGGCCGCCAGGGGCTAGTCTCTGCTGCAGTGCTCGGGGCTTCGCATTGTGGTGGCTTCTCTTGTTGCAGAGCACAGGCTCGAGGAGCACAGGCTGAGCTGCTCCGTGGCATGTGGGATCTTCCCGGACCAGGGATCAAACTTGAGTCCCCTGCATTGGCGGGTGGATTCTTAACCACTGGACCATCAGGGAAGTCCCTGTTTTGAAATCCTTGCAAAAGGAAAAAAAAAAGGGGCAAGACTTTCATTAGGATATAAAACCTCTGTCTTTCGTGGGGGCACAGTTCTTGAGGTGCTGGCCTGCTGCTTCCACTTTGCCTGGCAAAGCATAAAGCTACTCTTCCTTTTTTCCTCCAGACTCTGTCTCCGTATTTCTAGTCAGCATCAGTGAACCGGGAGCCAAGATTTTAGCGTTAGCGGGGGAGATCTTTGGGTGTTTGTGTTGACTGAGCCGTGGCTGAGCAGATGGATGGGAGGAGGAGAGCCAGGGGGCAGAAGCCCAGGGCCTTGAGAGTGAAGGAGAGCGGCATTCACGACTGCCGCCTGTGACAAGTGTCTACTCTGAGCTGTACCGTGGAAGGCGAGCACGAGGCGCTGTCAGGCCACAAAGGCAGGCCTCACGTGGTCTGCACATGCTACGCACCAATGCACCGCACAGGGCTGCCAAATAGAACACAGGATGCCTGGTTAGATCTGAGTGCCAGATAAACAAGGTTTGTTTTAGTATGGTGATGTTCCAAATATTGCAAGGGACATACTTGTACTGCAAGATTATTATTTATTGAATTTGGAACATGATTACATTAAATAGAAAATTTATTGTTTATCTGACATTCAAATTTAACCAGGAATCCTGCATCAGTTCAGTTCAGTTCAGTCGCTCAGTCGTGTCCGACTCTTTGCGACCCCATGAATCGCAGCACGCCAGGCCTCCCTGTTCATCACCATCTCCCGGAGTTCACTCAGA
>SJYT01014143.1:356922-464334 GCA_006410635.1 Cephalophus harveyi
CCAGCATCAGGGTCTTTTTCAATAAGTCAGTTCTTTGCATCAGGTGGCCAAAGTATTAGAGTTTCAGTTTCAGCATCAGTCCTTCCAAAGAATATTCAGGACTGATTTCCTTTAGGATGGACTGGTTGGATCTCCTTGCAGTCCAAGGGACTCTCAAGAGTCTTCTCCAACACCACAATTCAAAAGCATCAATTCTTCAGTGCTCAGCTTTCTTTATGGTCCAACTCTCACATCCATACATGACTACTGGAAAAACCATAGCTCTGACTAGACGGACCTTTGTTGACAAAGTAATGTCTCTGCTTTTTAATATGCTGTCTAGCTTGGTCGTAGTTTTTCTTCCAAGGAGCAAGTGTCTTTTAATTTCATGGCTGTAGTCATCATCTGCAGTGATTTTGGAGCCCCCTCCATTTAAAGTCTCTCACTGTTTCCATTGTTTCCCCATCTATTTGCCATGAAGTGATGGGACCAGATGCCATGATCTTAGTTTTCTGAATGTTGAGTTTTAAGCCAACTTTTTCACTCTCCTCTTTCATTTTCATCCAGAAGCTCTTTAGTTCTTCTTCACTTTCTGCCATAAGGGTGGTGTCATCTGCATATCTGAGGTTATTGATATTTCTCCCGGCAATCTTGATTCCAGTTTGTGCTTCAGCCAGCCCAGCATTTCACATGATGTATTCTGCATATAAGTTAAATAAGCAGGGTGACAATATACAGCCTTAATGTATTCCTTTCCCAGTTTGGAACCAGTCTGTTGTTCCATATTCGGTTCTAACTGTTGCTTCTTGACCTGCATACAGGTTTCTCGGGAGGCAGGTCAGGTGGTCTGGTATTCCCATCTCTTTCAGAATTTCCCACAATTTGTTGTGATCCACACAGTCAAAGGCTTTGGCATAGTCAATAAAGCAAAAGTAGATGTTTTTCTGGAACTGTCTTGCTTTTTCAATGATCCAACAGATGTTGGCAATTTGATCTCTGGTTCCTCTGCCTTTTCTAAATTCAGTTTGAACATCTGGAAGTTCACAGTTCACATACTGTCGAAGCCTGGCTTGGAGAACTTTGAGCATTACTTTGCTAGCATGTGAGATGAGTACAATTGTGCGGCAGCTTGAGCATTCTTTGGCGTTGCCTTTCTTTGGGAATGGAAAGAAAACTGAACTTTTCCAGTCCTGTGGCCACTGCTGAGTTTTCCAAATCTGCTGGCATATTGAGTGCAGCATTTTCACAGCATCATCTTTTAGGATTTGAAATAGCTCAATTGGAATTCCACTCCACAAATATTTACTGAGCCTTGATTTTGTACTGGGCCCTGCCTTGAATGTGGAGAGGATATAGAAAGAATTCCCTTCTTTGAGGAGTCTGTTATGGACCTCATATGAGGATGCCTGGGGTCAGTTATTACATATTCTACCAGGAGCTATGCATGTGACCATCAACCCGTTGACCAACCAGTTGACCAAAGCAACTCTGTCATAGAGGTGGAATCAGCTCCACTTTTCATAAGAGAAAAGCAAGACTAGAAGAGGCTAAGTAACTTCGCTGTGGTCTCATAAGAGACAAAGGTGGGGTTCAGAGCCAGGGCCTTCTGAGTTCTAGTCTGATGGCTGTCAGAGTTTGGCAACTTGCCAGGCACGTGGTGGGAGCACACGGGCCGGGGGAGGGAGTGGGGAAGGCAGCCTTCTCAGGACCATTCAAGCCTTGGGCCAAGGCCTTCAAGCCTCTTCATTCAAGCCTGAAGAGGTGGCAGGTCACAGGGGCTCAGGACTCAGGATGAAGGGGGGGGGAGAGGTGGGGGCAGGGGTAGGGAACTGTCCTGTGCAAGAGAGTGAAGTCTACACCCAGGGCCGTGGAGATCAGTGTGAACCCTGTGGTTGGGTCCAGGATTCGTACTGGGGGAGGCTGCGGTCTCACGTTTGCCTCAGGCCACCCAGGTGCCACTGCTTTTGACTCACCCTGCCCCTCTTTCCGCCAGGGTGCTCGAAGCTCTCCAGGAGGCTGTGAGCTGCCACGGGCCAGGCTGGAGGGAAAGCATCATCCCTCTTCATCTTTCGTGTGCCTGGACGCTGGGAGGACAGAGCTAAATATGACTGATTCCGCCTCCACCCTCAGAGCTCAGACTACCGTGTAAATGTGTATGTCCAACAGACAGACTGCGAGCTTAAAGGTGCCGCGAGGGGCCTGCACATGGTCTGGGGAGTTAGAAAGGTGAGCGTGGTCAGGTCTGCCTGTAAATAACTATTGTTCACTGAGTACTTATCATGTACTATGCACTTTACTCATATCATTTCCTCTCATTCTCATCGAAATGACATGAGGTGGGGACAGCTATTCCCCACTTTTCCAAAGTTCACTTTATGCCACTTGCTTTCATGAAAAGACCTAACACTAGCACCTGTTCTTGCTAACTGAAAGAAATTTTCAGTTTTAGGAAACCGGAGAAAATTCTCATTTTTAGGGACAAAGGTAAGAAGCAAAAAACAACGTTCAGCTTTGGTTTTGAGTTTTGGAGGCAGCTTGCACTCCAAGCAGCCAGAATAGCCCTGCCAAGCAACTCCACCAGAAACTGCACCCGCCACTGCAGCACCGTGAGCATCTGCGCTTCACCTCGATTTATGCTACGACTGTTAGCAAGCTGTGTGTCCTAAGGTAACTAATTCTTCACTTTACACCATTTTGGCTTACAAAAGATTTCACAGGAATGCTCTATTTTCAGATATCTGGAAAATCTAGTTGTTGTTTTTTTTTAATGCTTATTTATTTATATTTGGCTGTTTGGGTCTTTGTTGCTTCATGGGCTATCCTCTGGTTGCAGTGAGTGGGGGCTACTCTCCAGTTGCGGTGCACGAGCTTCTCACTGCGGCAGCTTCTCTTGTCATGGAGCACAGGCTTTAGGGCCCGTGGGCTCAGTAGTTGTGGCCCAGGGGGTTAGTTGCCCGGGGCACGTGGGATCCTCCTGGACCAGGGATTGAACCCTTGGGACGGGCGGGTAGGAAAGACTGAGCAGACGTGACACTTGAGCCAAAGCCACACCTAATCAAGGCAGAACTCAGCAGCTGAGGACTTGCAGCAGCTCAGGGCCCACACTGGGCCTCTGGACCCTAGACTGGAGATGACCGGTCGTCGGAGTGGGACCTCGGGAGTGCTCACGGTCGTTCGTCAGATCTGGTCGTCCCGAGACCCAACGTTTATTCTCTTTTGTCGTAACCCATTGAATTCGTTTGTTCCTTCCTAGGACCCCTCAGTCCCTTGAGACTCCTTCTTCTGCGTTTCCCGGCCTCCACACCCTACGACCGACGGTCTTGGTGTGCTCCTGGGGTCGGGTCCTGGGTCTCGCGAGACGGTAGAGGTGTGACCTGGTGTCTCCAGGTCCCGACGGTGGCCTGGACACTCCGGAAGTGGAGTGACTTAGGAGTTGCTGGGAAGGGAGAGGAGGACCAGGAGCCAGGTCCAGGAGTACGTCAGACTGACCAACTGAGTCCAGTCTACGGCATGTTCTGGTCGCTGGGATCAGGGCAAGTGTCTGATCCCTTCACGCCCAAGGAGAAAAGCGGGTCTTGCTATTGGGCCATTTGTAGGGGTTGATACTCTCGGCAGCCAAAACCTGATAACGTCCATTACATGACTGCATGGACAATGGGAAGTCATCAAAGGGTTTTTCTCATGGCTGCTTTTATATTTTGGGGGGTTGTGCTGGGTCTTTGTTGCTGCACGCAGGCTTTCTCAAGTTGCAGCAAGCAGGGGTTACTCTTCACTGTGGGCTTCTCATCGCGGTGGCTTCTCTTTTACAGAGCACAGGCTCTAAGCACAGGCTGAGTAGTTGCACTCGGGCTGAGTAGTTGCACACGGGCTGAGTAGTTGCACTCGGGCTGAGTAGTTGCACACGGGCTGAGTAGTTGCACACGGGCTGAGTAGTTGTTGCACACGGGCTGAGTAGTTGTTGCACACGGGCTGAGTAGTTGCATACAGGCTGAGTAGTTGCACATGCACTCAGTGTTGTAGCTCGCGGGCTCTAGAGCACAGGCTAGGCAGCTGTGACACACTGGCTTAGTTGCTCTGCAGCATGTGGGATATTCCTGGACCAAAGATCAAACTCGTGTACTTATAGGTACAATAGAATATACAAAAATGTATATATTACATTTTATCCATTCATCCATCAATGGTTATTTGTGCTATTTCCAACTTTTGGCAATTGTGAATAATGTTCCTATGAACATGGGTGTGCAAATATCTTGAGACCCTGCTTTCACTTCTTTTGGATGTTGTACCCAGAAGTGAATTGTATCAATATACATTTTTGTTCTATACAATAGGTACGATGGAATATTACCCAGTCTTCAAAAGGAATTGATTCTGACACATGCTATCACATGGATGAACCTTGACAACATGGTAAGTGAAATGAGACATAAGGAATGTCATTCTGCACCCACTGCTGTCAAAGGAATGTCCCTGGTGATTCAGTGGTTAAGAATCTGCCTTCCAATGCAAGATCCCATGTGCCACAGGGCACCTAAGCTGGAGTGCCACAATGAAGATCCAGTGTAGCCAAAAAAATAAACAAATTTTTAAAAACTTTAAGAAATGAGACACAAAAGGGCAAACATTCTCTGGCTTCTTATGGACAGAAAGTAGGATGGTGGGTGCCAGAAGCTGAGGCAATAGGGAATAGGGAATTACTTACTGTCTAACAGGGACAGAGTTTCACTTTGGGAGAATGAAAAGGTTCTAGAGATGAATGACAGTGATGGCTGCACAGCATTGTGAGTGTGTTTAATGCTACCAAACTGTACCCTTAAGATGCTTAAAATGGTAAATTTTATGTTATGTACTTTGTCACAATAAATTTAAAAAAAAAAAAAAAAAAACAACCAAAACACTATTCTGAACTTGCCTAATGTACAGTGGACAGAAATCCACGTAATACACAGGGCTGTTGTTAAGGATTGAGTCAGATAATGTGTGGGATTATTGTATAAAAGGGTTTTTAAGCAGAAGAGAAACAGCATCATATTTTGTCTCTTAGAAAACTCACTCTAAGGAGATCCACTAGGAGGCCAGGGCAAATGTCCAGGGGCCACAGAGGTGGGATGGAGAGGTGTTGAGGTTTTGGCTGATGGGATGGGGTGAAGGAGAGGGCAGATCTACAGATGACCCCAGGTTCCTGGCTCTGTGACTGGGTCAGCAGGTGGTGTTGATAATAACACGACAAGCACAGAAAAAGGCACATTGGTGGATGAGCTCAATTTGAGATGACTTCTGAGTTGAGATAGTTTTAGAAGACAGTTCTAGATTCCAGTTTGAGCTCAGTAGAGATGTATGGTTTGGAGATAAAGACTAGTAAAATCTTGAGACTTCCCTGGTAGTCCAGTGGTTAAGAATCCACCTTCCAATGCAGGGGATAATCGATCCCCAGTCAGGGAACTAAGATCCCACATGCCACTGGGCAACTAAACCCACACACCACAACTAGAGAGCCTGAGCTCTGCAACTAAAGAAGCCTGCACACTGCTGGGAAGACTCAGTGCAGCAAAAAACAAAACAAAACAAACAACCGAGGAAGTCTTGAGCAAGGAGGTGGCGCATTTATCCTAAAAATGAGGAGGCAAGGGCAAGTGTAGAAAGGATGAGGAAAGGGAGAGTGGGTGTGTCAGCTGCATAAAGATGCATTTATGTCCCTGGGCCTCCTCTGGCCTGGTGGGAGAATTCCTGGGAATCACAGCTTTGACTAGCTCCCCAGGGCGTTCTGCACCCACTGCTGTCAAGCACCCAGGCTAAGCCAGTGAGGAACTGGCTCCTTCACAGGAATCTGTCAGTGAGAGGAAGCAGGATAAGAGCTGGATTCAGGGACGGGTAGAGGGTTGGTGCCTGGGTGCTAAGAGTGAAGCTCTTAGCAGCCTCACCCCAGACCGACTTCTTTCCTGCTGGGACATGAGGGTACGGGGCTCCCCTTCTTGGAGGAGTGACTGGACAGAAAACACAGACCTAGGGGTGGGAGTGATCTACCACAGGGCTACTGGAGGCCAGGCTGGCAGTCCCCCTTAAAAACAGACAACCAGCCCAAAGAAAGCATGGTTTGCTGGGTCCCACACCCTCAGCTCTGCCTTTGAGCCAACAAAAGAAAAGAGTCTATGAACAGGCAGAAACTTTTTTTGTTTAATTTTAATAAAAGTCCCAGTTTTCTCTTCAATTCTTAGTTTTTCAGGGACAGAGAGAAGTCTGTAGTAACAACATCAACTGAACATCATCTGGTGACTTCCAGCTTTTAGGACAAAGACATTTTCCAGGAGTTGTCCTGCCAGTCAGCGAGGACAACTCTCCAGGTACAGTCCAGTTCAAGGGCGTCTGGGTTCACCCTGGCAAAGGGGCTTGCGTGAGAAAGCATGAAGCACTGGACGGGGAGCCTAGGGCTCCCAGGCCTTGCAGAGCTTAACTGGCACCCACCAGGCCTGTGCCATTTAAGGGACCCTAACCAAGCAAACACTCATCTTCCCTGATGTCCTCTGCTATCCACTAGCCCCTCCGCATTCCTCTTAGCTTCTACTTCCATGAATCCATAATCATCAAAAGGTACAGTGGCCTGGGCTACAGCGGAAGCTGTGGTTGGGCAGCCATTGAAAGCTCACCTTTTACCAATATTGAGAAAAGAGAAACAAGGGCTGGGGCATGCGGATCACCAGAGACAATGAGATGACCCCTTCCTCCCCCCAGTTCAGCTCCTACTATCTACCTCAGGCAGGGTCCTCGTGTGAGAGGACGCTAAGGAAGCTGAATGTTAAAGCTGCTATCAACCTGGCCCCTTTCTGGCACATGAGAAAAGCTTCCTAGAACTTTACAAAACACTAAGGTCACCAGGACCATATAACCCCAAAGTTTTTCTTCTAGAGCTGAGTAGACTGTACACTTTGTAAAAAACAGGTATGAGTAACAAGAGAGGGCGCCTTCAGCCATGGGCCCCTTCCCAGCCCTCTGCAGGCATCGACCCAGAATCCCTGAGCCTCACGTTCTATGTTTTCTCGAGACACCTTCTTCACCTCAAGCAGCCATTGCTCCATCAGCCTGCATTTAACCCAACATCTCAGCAGCAACACACAGAACTATAATATACAGCTTCCTTGTAGTAGACATTTATCATCTGAGACACAACCAAAGCCTCCCTCTCTCCTACAAAAATGACTCTATAGGCCGAGGGTCCAGATTCTTCCTCACAGATAGGACTTCTCCAATCCATGGGTTCAGTGCTCCCGGACCATCTACAGAATCTAAGAGGAAACCCAAGCTTTGCTACCTAAACGGGCTCAAGGAGGAGAATCAAGCCCCAGCAGAGGTGACTCAGTAGAGAAAGCCCGAGGCTGGCCACGGCCCCTGCACCCGTCTCCAGTGGGCTGGTGCAGAACAGCGGCACTTCCGCACAGGAGCAGAGAGGTGCCCTCTCTCCCCCTGACCCCCAGCCCTTTAACCTCCTCTGGCTGGGCCAGTGATGCTTGCTCCCGTCTGTGGCCTGACTGGAAAGTGGCTGGGATACTCTGGGAGGCGGGGGGAGAGGATGGTAGGGCACTGACGACAGACGGGACACCAACGTGAGGCTGAGCCAGGGAGGTCCCCCTTCCGGAAGCTCGGATGGCTGCCGCCGCTGCACCAACCCCCAGAGGACAGGCCCCACGTGCAGCAGCAGCACATGCGTGGCGAACAAGACCAGGGCAGGGGACCCCAAGCGTCTTTTCCACAGGGAGAGGGAACTATGTACAGCAGGAGGAGGGCAGAGTCTGGCCAGGGACACCCCCACTTCATCTCATTCAACCAGGAGATCAAAGCGCTCAGCGGCTTCAAACTCAGCATTCATGGCCGCGGCCCACTCATCCAGCTCCGATTTCTGGGGGAAGAGAAATGGGGGGCAGGTGAGTGGCGAAGGGGGCACGTCGGCTGTGCATCTCCACCCATACTCTGCAGGCCCTGCCTTTCCACCACAAGAGCCAGGGCTGAGCCCCTGCCCTGCCTGTGTCCTGATGGGTCTCCCCGTGCGTCTGGCGTGGTAGCAGAGGAAGACCCCTGCCCCTCACTCACCAAGATCTCTGGCAGCTTTTTCTTCTTTCGTTTTTCTTTCACAACCAGAGGGGAGATTCCAGGGAGAGTTGTGTCTGGGGCCCAGGGCTTCACAGAAACCCTGGGGACCTCAGCTGACTCTGAATCCACCACTGGCGAGACTCCAGCCAAGTCTTCAGCTGCCAGCAGCCCCTCAAAGCCAAAGCAGGACCGGCGGCCTGGGGTGGAGGTGGACGCAGAGCCCAGAGTCTCCAGGCGGCTGTACGAGCGCCTGACCTTCTTTGACATTTCCAAGTCTCTGGCGTCCACGTCTCCTTTCCAGGAGTTGGACTCAGCACTCACGGGGCATAGCACAGGAGTGGAGGGGGCGGTGACAGGGACAGTGCAGGTCTGGAAGACCTCCTTAGTAAGCTTCTTGCTAGGAGGGTTGTTTTCTTTCTCCGATAAAAAAGCGATCTGTAGCAGGACAGAAGAGAGAATGCCTCCCAGTTATTTAACTGTGTTACTGACTTCAAGAAAGGCCCAAGGATCTAAAATGTCCATCCAGTCACTGAATCCTTACTGGTCACCTGCCAGGCACTGCGCCAGGCACTGGCAAGACAGCAAGGAAGAGAACAAAGAAGACACACCTGTTTCCACAGGGCTTCCATTCTAGTGGGGAAAAAGACCACAGGGGGAATCGTGTCACGTTAGAGGCGCTAAGCACTATGGGAAGAAAACAGAACAGGATGGAGCGTACTTGGGGTGAGCGGGAATTTTAAATAGGTGTAGGTCAATGTAGGCCTCACCAAGATAGAGGTGGCACTTGAAGGAAGCAAAGGAGTCAGTCATCCAGAGGAGAACTGTCCTAGGCAGAGAACAGGAAGTGCAAAGTCCTGAGGGGAAACTGTGCCAGTCAGGGTCAAGGACAAGAAGGGCAGTGAGGGTGAAGCGAGAGGGAGTGAGCCGAGGAACTGATGATGGGATTCGAGAGGTAACGCGGGTGTTATAGGGCATGTTTTGCAGGCCATTATTTTAAGGGGAGGCCCCGGGAGCCACGGCAAGGTTGTGAACAGGAAAATGCTTAATCTGACATGTGTATTAAGATGTTCACACACTGGTTTCTCATAACTCCAGTCTCAGCTCTAGTGTTGCTTCCTCAAAGAGATTGTCCCTTACCATAGAACGGAGGCCAGCCCCTCCTTACTTCGGCCTGTCACCCTCTGTCACAGTGACCCCTTTCCTGGCCAGCGAGATCACTACCTGATTTTGACTGTTTGCTGGTGGGCTGAGACCTCAACTAGAATGTGCATGTCTCATGTGAGCAGGTGTCTTCATCTGTCTGGTTGACCTGGCCTATGCCCAGCACCTTCAGCAGAGCCCTGCATGGAGCAGGTGTTCAATACATAAAGACTCAATTGACTTTCACAAAACTTGACACTGAGCTTTCTGATAACTAAGGTGAGAAACAGGACAAATTTAGTAACCCTTGTGGTTTAAAAGAATTACATTAGTTATCATGAGACATTTCCTGGCGATAGGCTCTAGGGAATCTATCCCATCAGTCTTATTAAAAGGGATGATGAACAAAATGAGGGTCACCTAGACTAGCACTTTGTCAGTCCCTACAGCCATCCAAGTCCTTGATTCCTTGGACATTTTTTTGGTCCAATATCTCATGAATCTATCATTCGACCAATAAGAATGGCCACCGTCAGGGAGACAGAAACCCGACCTCAAGACAACAAATATAGAAACAAAGTACTCTTGGCTATTCATAAGGCCTATCAGGAAGGCTTCAGGGAGGAGGTATCCTTTGAGCTGAGTCCTGTGTGATGGGGCTCTCCAGCAGTACTCCAGCAACACTCTGCTTTTACCTTACGTCATGCGCCCAATGTTTCACTTTAGGACTCCTTTGATGTCCTCCTACTTGGTCTTGGAGTCCCCAGAAGGCTTTCTCCAACCCATTCTCCAACCAGACCCAAGAAGGATCTTTCTAAAACACCCAAGGCTGCCTCAGTCACTACCTTGCAACTCTCCAAACCTGCCCACAGAACGAAGGATGAAGTCCAAGTTCATCAGGATCTGCTCTGGCTTAGTACACTCCCTCTCCTGACAAGGTCTACTGCAGACACACAAAAAGTGCTGTTCCTAAACCTTGTGCTTTTCCTTGTGGACTCCAGGTGTCTACAAACACAGCTTCCTTTGCCTGGAACACTGCTAACTTGTCTTCAAAGATTCAGTTCAAACACCTCTGTGAAACGTTCCCTGAGCTACCTGGTCTGGGTTAGGTGTCTTTACAGCATCTACTACTTTCTTTATTACAGTCCTCAGCATACTATGTTATCACTTGTTTTTCTCCCCAATTGACTACAAGCCTCTGAGCTACTCAAAGGCAGGTAACATTTCTCATTCATTATATTTTCAGGTGCAGATCTTCTGTTAATGAGACACCTTTAACAATAACTTCTGCTAAAACAGTTCAAGACATTATAAGTTACTGAGAAAAAGAGGGTAGAAAGAAGAAAGAGTAGTAAGACCCAGCTCAACTTTAAAAGGAAAATGGTAGAGAATACCAGGGTATTAAACGCACCAAGTGTGTAGGAAGTAAGCAAGCCTGGCAACATATGCAGGTGTCCAAAGGCAAATTGTTTCAAAATACAGCAAAAACAACTCCCTGGGCAGACATGAGTGAGTGAGTGAAAGTCGCTCAATTGTGTCCAACTCTTTGCGACTCCATGGACTATACAGTCCATGGAATTCTTCAGGCCATAATACTGGAGTGGGTAGCCTTCCCCTTCACCAGAGGATCTTCCCAACCCAGGAATCAAACCCAGGTCTCCTGCATTGCAGGTGAATTCTTTACAAGCGGAGCCACAAGACATACTACTGCTACTGCTAAGTCACTTCAGCTGTGTCCGACTCTGTGTGACCCCATAGATGGCAGCCCATGAGGCTCCCCCGTCCCTGGGATTCTCCAGGCAAGAACACTGGAGTGGGCTGCCATTTCCTTCTCCAATGCAAGAAAGTGAAAAGTGAAAGTGAAGTCGCTCAGTCGTGTCCGACCCTCAGCGACCCCATGGACTGCAGCCCACCAGGCTCCTCCGTCCATGGGATTTTCCCAGGCAAGAGTACTGGAGTGGGGTGCCATTCAACAAGACATGAGCAGTCATTATATCCCGCCCCAGCTCTAGAGTGTCTGTCCTGGATTTCCCCTTAACTAAGAAAATGAAAATGAACTTACCCGGGGGCTTCTTCGAGGAGAGTTAATGGATGGGATATGTGGAGACAACGAGTTGATCACACAGCCGACTCCCGATCCTGGCTCTCCACCTACAGCCCCTCTCTCAGCCCTCACCTCTACAGTATGGGCCACGATCTTCTTCAAGACGATGGGCTTTCTGACTGGAGCCTCCTGAGGCGCCTGGGGAAGAGGAGTGAACATGAGGTCTATATTAGCCCAGAGGCTTCCAGGGCAGCAGGAACCTGAGGCTCACCTTAGGCCAGATTTCCGGGAGGGTGTTTGGGAGATCAGAGCCTGATTTCCGCTGGGACCTCCGCAGAGACCGAGTGGGAGTTGGGGCGCTGGGTCCTGCAATCAGAAAAATTTAGGAGGTAGGGGAGGACTCTAGGCAACAGGTTCTGAAGAAAGAGAAAGAAGGTTCCCAAACTGGCCCTTTGGGGGCGCCTTCCTGGCCAGGAGACGAGAGAGCCTTGGAGGGCGGCGGGCGGGGGCGGGGGTTCCTCACCGAACTGCGTCCCTCAAACGGCTCAACCCCACTTCTCCCGCGCGCCCCCTCCGCTCACCGGGGCACTGGGCGGCCCCTCCAGACCGGGTTCGTCTCTCGGACATGTCTAGCTTTGGTTTCTATCCCTTCTGCCGCAGGTGCCGCCACCAGAGCGCGCGCCAACCCGAAGGGTAAACGTTCGAATTACCCGCCTTGCCCGGGAGGAAGCGGAAGTGACGTAAGGGGGAGGGCCGCGAGCTCCGCTCACTCCTTTTCCCACCCTCCTCCAGGTCTAGCGTCTACAGGGGCGGGGTCACTGGCACCCTGACGTCATCAGAGCGCGCCGCACCCGGAAGAGACGTGGCAGCCGAGGGATAATCGGAGCGTTGTGAGCTGGAGAGAGCTGTGCGAGAGCTTGGCTGAACGCGGTCTGACCTTCCGCTCTTCGGACCGGCCCTCGAGCCCGTGAGGACCGGTGTCGCAGCCGATTAGTAACACAGAGAGTGGGGTCTGTGGAGAAGGTGGGGGCGGGGCATGGAGGGGGTGGGGCTCAGGAGGGTTCTTTGGGGGCGGGGCCGGTGGTATCGGAGAGACTGATGGAGGGGCCTGCCCAAGGATGGGATGAGGGACGAATGCGGGGGTCTCAGGAGGCGGGATTTATGCAGGGGCCGTGGCCCAGAATGTAGAGGGACGGTGGGCAGGAGTTTGGGGTTGGGGCGGATACGTGCGGTGTCTAGGGAAGTTAAGAGTGGAAACAAACTGGGCTGGTAAATGTGTAGAGGTCAGCAGAACCTGGCTTCCTGCCAACTGTGACGCTTTCCTCAGGGTCGACTATGGGACTTTGCAAGTGCCCCAAGAGGAAGGTGACCAACCTATTCTGCTTCGAACACCGGGTCAACGTCTGCGAGCACTGCCTGGTAGCCAATCACGCCAAGGTGGGTGTTCAGGATAGACACTGAGCAGGGCACTAGGTGGGCAGGTCGTCGACTTTCCTCCAAATTTATGAAAGGTCTGGCCCTAGAATGAAAGCTCCGCAAGGGCAGGGACTTAGTTTATTTTGTTCACTGTTGTATCCCCAATGCTTAAGACAGAATCTGGCACATATGTGCTCAATGAATGTTTATTGATTGGTCAAACAAAAGAATGAATCTCCTCTGTGATGACAGAAAAAGAGGCACCTGGGCCTTGGGGAGACGGGCTGTGGGGCCCTGGCTCCATTTGTGACCCCCTTCTCCCACTTCAGTGCATCGTCCAGTCCTACCTGCAGTGGCTCCAAGATAGCGATTACAACCCCAATTGCCGCCTGTGTAACATACCCCTGGCTGCTCGGGAGACAACCCGCCTCATCTGTTATGGTGAGGCCTGGGCACCTTGGGGGTGGGGATCTGGACGAGACCAGTGTGACTGGTTTCCAGCGGCTCCCCAAGCAGCAGGACAGTGAGACCTTCAAGCTTGGGAGGCTGGAACTCAGATTCTGGTCCCACTAGGTAACTTGCCTGCTGTGTGAGCTCAGGCAAGTCACTTTCCCTTTCTAGGCCTTAGTGTTTTTCCCTAAAAACTAAGCTCCTAACTTCCTGCCTGCCAATCTCTCGGGTATGGTTGTGGCTGTGAGCAGTAGCTGGCTGTACCTGTAGTGAGCTGAAAGCATGGGGCTCTCAGACATTCAGGATCTATTTCTAATTCCAACATTACACAGAGAGGAACTGAATTTCCCACAGTAAGGTCGGTTAAAAGAAATCAACAGAGGCATGTGTCATGATCTTGACCTGACTCTGCTGTAGGAGCCTTAGCTCCACTTTTTGAAGAAACTAGTGTAAAAGAGTGAGCTTAATGTATGTGTTTCTCACTGTGAGTGTGTGTTTATATGTTCATGAGTTAAACGTATGTTGTGTCTTTACCTGTTAGTGTATTCATTGGTACTGTGAGTGAGTGAATGGGTCAGTGTTGTATATGAACATATGAGCGTGTTGTGAGGTTGCAGAATTCCTGTGTGTGAATGCTTGGGTGTTAGCATACTTGAGTGTATGTGAGAGTTAGTGTGCCCATAAGTGTGGATATAGGGGATGGCACTTGTGTTTGACTACGTGTATATAAACGTGTATATTTGTGCCAGTGGATGTGTACATGCATACAGGTGCCTATGTATATGTCTAGTAACCTTTTGAGCTCTTAGCCCAGTGAGTTTGTGATGAGCGCAGGTCCAGAGAGGACTCCCGGAGAGGGTAGGTGGCATATTCTTCCCACCTCCCCTGACCCCCTAAGGGGCTGGGCAGCCTGGTAGCATCTGCCCTATCTTAGTCCGACAGTGGTGGCCAGGAAGACCAAAGTCTTAAGGTACACTGATATAATCGACCTGGGAAGGAGGGGGCCCTGGGCTTACACACGTGTGCAGGTATCTCTGCAGCGGGCTAGTGGACTAGGGGTCCTAAGTGTCTTCTTTATGTCTCTCCTCCACTACTTCGTGGCCTCTAAGATCTCTTCCACTGGGCCTGCCTCAATGAGCGTGCTGCCCAGCTGCCCCGAAACACAGCACCTGCTGGCTACCAGTGCCCCAGCTGCAGGGGCCCCATCTTCCCTCCAACCAACCTGGCTGGCCCCGTGGCCTCTGCGCTGAGGGAGAAGCTGGCCACGGTCAACTGGGCCCGGGCAGGACTGGGTCTTCCTCTGGTGAGAATCTTTCTGCCCTGGGTCCCACCTGGGCCAGAGGGGTGGGTGGACAGCACCCGGCAGACTGGTGACATCAGTTCTTTCCTCCAGATTGACGAGCTGGTGAGCCCAGAGCCTGAACCCCTCAACACATCCGAGTTCTCTGACTGGTCCAGCTTTAATGGTAAGTGGTACCCTCCACTGCTGATGGGGTCCTTGCCTCCCCACCCTGCTGACTGCTCTCTTCCTGCCCATAGCCAGCGGTAGCCCCGAACAGGAAGAGACAGCCAGCGCTTCTGCTGCCCCAACCTTCTACAGCCAAGTCCCCCGGCCCCCTGCCTCCCCGAGCCGGCCTGAACAGCACACAGTGATCCACATGGGCAATCCAGAGCCTCTGACTCACGGTGAGCTGGGGAATTGTCCAGGCCAGAGGCGGATAGAATGGGGGGCGGGTACGCGGAGGGAGCTCGGCAGTCCACCCACCCACCCACAGAACCCTTCCTGTTCCATCAGACATCACCTCCCCACGATCCCAAGATGCTCTGTCAGGCTGAAAAGGGCCAGGGTCTCCTGCCCTCCCCCCTCCCCACCCCTCTCTGGGCCGGTTTCCTGAACCTGTGGATGCTGGTGGCTCTGCCCCTGCAGCCTCAGCCCCGAGGAAGGTGTATGACACGCGGGATGATGAGCGGGCACCGGGCCTCCACCGGGATTGTGATGATGACAAGTACCGGCGCCGGCCAGCCCTGGGGTGGCTGGCCCAGCTGCTCAGGTACACAGGGTCAGGTGGGGCAGGATGCTAGGAACAAGGAGTGAGGGGAGTGAGAGCCAGAGGCCCTGGGGGGACGGTTTCATGATAAAGGAGGCCTGTCCTGGGTAATAACAGGACCTGGTGTTGGGGCCCTGCATGGAGGCCTGGGCTGGAGTCTGCCCCTCTCCAGCTCTTTCCTTGCCTGCTGCATATGAGGTTCAGACAGGCTCTTGAGGCCCCTTCCCGCTCTGACACCTCCCTGGTCTTTGTGACTCCCCTTATGCCTGACACATTCTGGCTTCCAGAACACAGCTGTTGCCTCAGCTGCTTTGAGCTCCACGATCATCCTTGTAGCGGGCAGGCGCAGGGGTGAGCCGCCCCCTCTGCCCCCACGGCACAGTTGAGGAAACAAGGCTCAGGGCTGGTGGCACTGGGGCCAGAAGACAAGGGTCATGGCTGGCACTCCTCTCCCGGCTGCAGGGCCACCAGGGATCTGAGGCCTGACCTGACTTTCCCCTCACCCCCCAGGAGCCGGGCTGGGTCCCGTAAGCGGCCGCTGACCCTGCTGCAGCGGGCGGGGCTGTTGCTGCTGCTGGGGCTGCTGGGCTTCCTGGCCCTGCTGGCCCTCATGTCTCGCCTGGGCCGGGCTGCGGCTGACAGCGACCCCAACCTGGACCCACTCATGAACCCTCACATCCGTGTGGGTCCCTCCTGAATCCTTGCCTATGGCTGGGCCAGCCTAGGACCTGGGAGCCTGAGGAGGGGGGTAGGGGAGGCCGTCTGGGGGCCCCTTCTCTGTTCCTCTCTCTCAATCCTGAGACACTAAGATCCCAGACCCAAAGTCAAGTCCACCAGTGTGGTTGCAGGCTAGGCCTGGGGTCCCTGCGGATCAGGCATTTGACCTGCTCCTCCTGGGTCTCCAGCTTCCCCCGCCCCGCCATTCTTCCCGCCGACCAAAAGGAGCCAACAGGTGGAAATAAATGATAGACTTTATTAAAACACCCGAAGTAGCCTTTTCCTTCCCCCTTCTCAGCCCGGGTCCCAGGCTTCAGTGGCTCTCTTCCCGGTACTGGATGGCAAGAAACTCCAGGGACAGGCGGTTGAAGAACATGGCCCCGTTGAGCACTGGGCAGAGGAGAGAGCCCCCGTCAGCCTTGCCTGCCCCCTCCTTGCTGTGTCTCTGCGTTCCAAAGCTCCCCTCTCCCCGAGTCCACTTCCCTCCCCTACTCACTCAGGATGGTCAGGGAAAAGCAGCGAAGAAACTTGTCATATGTCATCTCCGCGTAGAGTGACCCCATGGCGGCCCAGCAGATGCTGATCACCTGGGAGAACTGTAGGCCCCATCCCGTGGGAGAGTGGCCCCTGACACAACAGTGGGGTTTCCATCAGCCCCTGGGCCTCCCTGGACCACTTCTCGAGCCCCCGCCCCAGCCTACCATCAGGACAACGGTGTAGCGGAAGCTCATGCGGTCGTAGCGGTAGGTGACCCAGAAGTTGTGCACGTCGTTGACAAAGACAGCCAGGTGTATGAAGAAGAGCATCAGCGCGGCCATGGTGAGCATCATGCCTTGTGGGAAGAAGAGCACGGCCACACGGTCCCGCCACCGCATCATGGCAGGAGTACAGACTCAAGGTGGGCGGCAGAGCTTGAGCAGGCGGACACTGTCCAGGAAGAACAGCTGACCCCTCCGGTTCTAGAGCGCCCAGTCTGGAATAGCCGTGGGATTCTAGAATAAGAAGGACATTGTAGAGTACAAGATTCTAGAACATGGGCTGGTTCTGGCCAATACAGGCGTGTTTCATGGGTGGCCAGGGCAGCTCTGAAATGGGGGTGGGCGCCGGGCCAAACGTACAGAGCAGGGGGCCCTATCGTACGGAGGAAGGGACCGCGCTCCTCATCCCAGTCTGTGCTCTGGTGTGTCTTCTCACTGAGTCCGCAGCATGTCCTCGCAAGTGGTAGTATGGTCACGTTCCACAGATGAAGAACTGGGATCCAGAAAAGGGGCGGGGCATGTAGCTCCTCAGGGCGTCTTAGGTGTGTGAGAGGTCAGATGTGATCTCATCTATTCACGTCTCTCCGGTGTAACTGGAGGGTGTAACCAGGTGAGGGCAGGCCTGAGTGGATCACAAGCTACAAGTATTTGTTCCAACTTCTGATGGAAGGGACAGTGGATCCTCCATAGCTGCCCCAGGACCTTCCCACAACCTCCTGGGCATGGCCTGGAGAGCAATTGGCTTTTCCATCTTCTCCTAGATGTTCTTCCAACATATGATGATGAGCAGCTCTCCCCTCTGCCACCTTCCCGCACTTAGCATCTTCACACGCATCGCCTCTACTCTGCCAGGAGTCCCAGGAGAAAGCTGGCATTGGTGGCACAAAGCCTATTTTACACACAGACCTGGGGCACAGAGAGGGACTGTCTGCTGAAGTTTTCACAGACAGTAAGGGACTTGGTACTGAGACTAAGATCCAGGTCCACCCAAGCCTGTGGAATGAGCAAGGACAGAAGCCAAGAAAAAACTGTGAGAACTCCAGGACTGTAAACAAAATAAGGCCGAAAACTGGCCCAAAATGGTGTGGAGGGACGTGCAATCTCCCAGGAACTAAAGTAGAAAAAGTTGGTTTTGAACTTGGCCAGCCCTATTTCCTCCTGCCTGACTGCCCCAGAAGTCAGGTCCCAGGCCTGGCCAAGATCTGAAATCTGCTGCCTTTGGAAGGAGTAAGGTTAGAACCTGACCCCATCAACCATGGTTGCTGCCCAGTGTCATTCATCACAAAACCCTCAGACCTCCTCTTAACACATTGAAGGGGTGATGCCTGTTCCCCCGCTGTGTTTACACTGTTGAAATACTTGTTCACACTGTAGTTTTCATTTGAATACAGATGAACTTTTTTTTTTTAGTTATCCAAATAGAGTATGTTCTTGAGGAAGATTTGCATGATGCACAAGCATACAGAGGAATCTTCCTCTGCACCCCTCCCCCCACAGAACCCCTTCAACAGTTTGGTGAGTGGGCATCTTTTGAGTCCTTTGATGTAACTTCATACAGCTACATGTACGTATCTACATGCATAATTAAAAAAAAAAAAACATGCCACACATATTGTTAAAATACAATTTTTTAAAAGTTAACATGGGACTTCCCTGGTGGTCCAATGGCTAAGGCTCCATACTCCCAATGCAGGTGGCCTGGGTTCAATCCCTGGTCAGGGAACTAGATCCTACATGCCACAGCTAATACCAGGCACAGCCAAGTAAATATTTTAAAAGTTAAAAATATACTTGAATAAACACAACTAAGATAGATTAACTCTTCAGTGCAGGGGTTCCCCCTCACTCATGTGTAATGCATCATGAGGAGCTAGGTATTGATAGGCATTTAAAGAAGAGTGTTAAGACATGACTACTAGATACAAGATTGGTTGATGTCCTACAGGGCAATAAAAACAAAAATTTGAGGTTATTTTTCCACTGGATATTTCCACTGGAGATGTTTCACATCTCTCCAACACTATCTAAATAGCAAGATCAAACAAATGTACACTCCTGTGGATAATTAAATAGTCTTTGGGTGGGCTTGTGAAACAATGCCCCAGTATGGTATTGGAAGGTCATGCTACACTGTCTTTATTCCAACTGTTGGATAATTTTTCATAACAGTATTCTGCGATTTTTTTAAGTTTATAGATTTCCTGGAGTAGATCTAAATCTTTATACTTTTGTCTTCATTTTTCTTAAGATTATAGCTTCATAAGCTGAAATCTTCATATATATATTTTTAGACAGTCTCTGAACATCCCATAGATTTAGAGGTCAACAAACTTTCTGTGAAAAACAAGACTAAGTGGTTTTGCCCGCCAAAAAATAAATAAAGTGGTTTCTATTCCACTCCGGACCCCCAACCCATAATATGTTTCAAAGACCAGACTGACAAAGTCTTTTTCTCCTTTTTCATCCACTCAATCTCAGTGTCTCAATTTGAACTCCCTAGTCTTTCCTTACCTTCAGCTCTTTACTTCAGTGAACAGCCGTGCATTTGTCCCAACCTGAAACCTGAGAATCACCTTCAACGCCTCCACCTGACCCCGCAAGGCAGCGCATTTCCACAGTCACTTGAAGAAAGTTAGTCTCTCCGTAGTGCATGCGCTGTAGCCTGGCCAGGTTCCTCTGTCCATGGGATTTCCTAGGCAAGAACACTGGAGTGATTTGCCATTCCCTTCTCCAGGGCATCTTCCCAACCCAGGGGTGGAACCCAGGTCTCCTGCATTGCAGGCAGATTCTCTACCACTGACCCACCAGGGAAGCCTTATCAGTGACTTAAGATCTACCAAGTGCGTCTTCTCAGGGTATAACAGGAGTTCTCAAATTTAAGTGCATCAGCATTACTTAAAGACTTAAAAAAAGAAGCTAGTCTGAGGGGAGCCCAGTCCTGACAGCTCGCCACAGGTAATTCTGAAGGCTATTCTGATGCGCGTCAGAGGAGCAGGCCCGGAGAGGCGCTTCCCTTGAGGCACGGTGGTGGTCCATTAGTCCCTAAGTCGTGTCTTTGCGACGCCATGGACTGTAGCCCGCCAGGCTCCATGGGATTTTCCAGGCAAGAATATATGCATTTAATCCTCACAGTCTCCTTGTTAAATATGTACCCCGATATTAGGAATGAAGGAAAATGAGCTGCTGTCCACCCCCTCTCCCCTCAACAAGGCAGTGGCAGGATGCCAGGCACACGCTCTCTGGCTCCACTGGCCCGCGCTCCCTCCACTGCCTGCCTCTAGGGACATAGGGTGGAAGCCACGACTCGTCCTCCTTCCGGGAAGACAGCGATCCAACCAGTTCCGCAAAATCCTTCCCTCTGAGAAGCTGGAGAAGGGGGTAAGGGGGTGGGGAGGGGCGGGAACCCAGGGCTTTCCCGGAACCTCTGAGCTCGGGGAGAAAACATGCCGGGGAACTCTAGTCTCGAAGGACTCGCGGCTGCCCGGGGACGTTTCACCTGAAGGACTGCCTCGTTTCAACAACAACTTTATGGCTCCCGGAAGTGTCTCCTCCCTGTCCCCTGCCCAGCCTCACGCCTGTGGGCTGTACTTGGAGCCATGGCGGCGGCAGCCGCTGCGCCTGGCCCTGGGTCTGGACCTGGGGACTCCCCGGAAGGACCCGAGGCGGAGGCTCCAGAGCGTCGGCGGAAGGCTCACGGAATGCTGAAGCTTTACTACGGCCTCTCAGAGGGGGAGGCGGCGGGACGCCCCTCGGGGCCGGACCCCTTGGACCCTACAGATCTCAATGGGGCACACTTCGACCCGGAAGTATACCTGGATAAGGTGTGTGTAGGGGGAGGGGGAACAGGCCCCGGTATATTACGCCCCAGATCATGCCTCCGACTTTTTGCGGGGTTGTGGGAGGAAGGGTTCATAAAAGCTGGACAGCCCCGGGCGGAGCTGTAGGGGCAGAGCTGGAGGATAAGGGGGCGTGGGCAGACTTGAACTGGCCTGAAGTGTGAGTCTGAGGTCTCCTGGGCTGATGTTTAGATAGACCCGAAATAGGGGGCGTGTCCCAGGCTCTGACTGGCGTAGGAAGGACCAGGACTTGCTACATCTGAGATTTTGAAATGCTGACAAACCTCAAATAGGGTCTAACCTGGTAACTCTTGAGTTATAGCCACATAGTTTCCTTGTTGAAATTCTCGACAGGGGTGGGATCAGGATTTTCTTGCACCAAAAGCCTACCAGTTGGGGACATGAGTGCCCCCTGTCCTGGACACTAACCACCTAATTTCCTCCAGCTGCGTAGAGAGTGCCCACTGGCCCAGCTGATGGACAGTGAAACGGACATGGTACGGCAGATCCGGGCTCTGGACAGCGACATGCAGACCCTGGTCTATGAGAACTACAACAAGTTCATCTCAGCGACAGGTGATTCCTACTGGGACACAAATCCTCACGTTCCACACCCCCCAGTTCCTCCAGTGTTGGGGAAGCCAGCAGAGGGTTTAGACAGAGCAGACCCAGATTATGGTCCTGCCCTGATGCGAATCCACTCTCATCTCTCTCTCTCAGAGCTTCTGTGGTTTGATAACCATTGAGGTAATGACTGTTCTCAGAGGGTTGTTTTGAGGAACAAAGAGGAGAAAAAGACAAAATGAAATTTTAAAAAGAAACGAATTTATCTGAAGCACTTAGAATCTCTGACACTAAGGATGCCTCAGTAACAGTTTCTTTCATTAGTGGTACCTTTCTTCTGTTTCAAGTTTGAATCAAGAATGGGCTTATTTCTCTCTTTACTTTTCTCTCTCTTCTTTCCTTCCTTCCTTCCTCTTTCCCCTTTTCCTCTTCCTTTCTCTTTTTGTAAATGAAGCAAAGAGACAGAAAATGTATGTCATTAAGGGACAAAGATCATGTAAAGGCTTCCCCCCACCCCCTTCTGTTCCCTTTATTCTCTATTCAAGACAGTGCTAGGCAGTGTTCAGCTTTCATCCACACTAGCTTCTGTCCTATGTTGGGGAAATGTACTGCTCAGACTTCTGTAATAATTTTTGACCCGCATGTACTTCGTCCTAGAGGCAGATCTCATGGGTCTACCTGCAGTGTATATTATCTTTACTCTGAGTGAGATGAAATGAACAAAAGATGGGGTCACCTGGCTTTTGATTTAAAAGGACCCTTCTGTCCCCTATCAAAAGTGGACTATAGGGAGGCAAGGATGGTAGAGACACCCATTAGAAGGCTGTTTTAACAGTCCAGGCAAGATGCTGGTTGTATGGACCAGGGTGGGTGCAGTGGAAAAGTAGAATGGCTCAAGATTCTTAAAAGTTTGTTAGTTGAGGGATCTGGAGCTCAGAGAAGGCTGGAACTTGAGACATGAGTGGAACAAGATGAGATCTAGGGAGGGAATGTACAGAGAGAAGAGGTCTGAGGACTGAAGCTTGGGGCATCCTAAGATTTGGAAGTCATGAAGAGAAGGAAACTCTCACAAATCTTCTTTTTCAAAGGAGCAAACATTTGGGAAAGTTTGAGAACAACCAGGACCCTGGGTGTCTTAGAAGATAAAGGAAGAAAAGCATTCTAAGAAATTGATAAGCTTGACCAATATGTTAGCTCATGGAGTGCTCATCAGTGGTGCAAGAGAAGGAGAAACTACAGAAGCAAGGTCCTCAGGAAAGAAGGAGGGGATTGAGCAGTGCACAGTGGAGAGGTTCACCTGAAGACAAGGCCACGAGACTGTCTACTGTAGCAGGAGGGAGAGCAGACTGTGGCCAGAGCCAGTCAAGTGGATAGGCAGATAGAGTTCAACTAGAGACCTTCCAGAGCACGTTAAGGGATCTAATCTTTATCTAAAGCATACTTAGCTAATCGAGCTGTTACGATTTTTGTTTTGAAAAGATCCCTCTGCCTCCTAGCTGCATTGGAAGGAACAGATTGGACAGGTGGTTAGAGTGAGGCCATTTCAGTAGTCCAGACCAGACATTCTGGGAGCTTACTCCAGGATGCTAGTGGTGGAGATGGACAGTGATGGGTAAACTGAGAAGTGTTAGGGGCACCATTGACAGGACATAGTGTTGAGGAGCTTTGAATAAACAGAATGCCCTAGTTTCAACTTGAACACTGGATGGCGGATGTGGTGCCTGAGAAACTGCAAGAAGATCTGGTGTAAGAGTGGAAACATGACGAGCTAGGTTTTTTCTTGTTTTTTTTTTTTTTTTTTTTTTAGAGGAGTAGGGCATGACATGAACCTGGAGGAGCCTGTGGGGCCACATCAGGAGGGCCCTTTGTAGACAAGATAAGGATTATGGTCTTTATTATAAGAACTCTAGAGATACTTCTCGCAAACAGTAATCAGAAGAGAGTTGGGATAGTAGTACCAATTCAGACAAAATAATATGTAAGAGGAAAATTGTTACTAAAGAGAAAGAAGGACATTTTATAACAGTCAGCTCATTAAGATGTTAACAAATATAAACACATATGGACCTAACAACAGAATCCCAAATACATAAAGCAAAATTGGATACAATTAAAGACAGAAAAAGAAATTCAGCAATAATAGTTAGAAATGCCCATATCCGACTTTCAAAAATGGAGCGAACAGTTAGACAGAAAGACAGCAAGAAAATAGAAGGCTTAAACAGCACTTACTCAGGGAGTTTAAACTGGGGCTCTGTGACAATCTAGAGGGGTGGGATAGGGTGGCAGGTGGAAGGGAGGTTCAAGAGGGAGAGGACATATGTATACTTATGGCTGATGCATGTTGACGTATGGCAGAAACCACAATACTGCAAAGCAATTTACCTTTCAATTAAAAATAAATAAAAATTTAAAAATAAAAAACAACACTTAAACCAAATAGACCTAACAGGCACATACAAAACCCTCTCCTGCAACAACAGCAGAATACACATTCTTCTTAAGTGTACATGGAACAGTCTCCAGGATAGACCATATCGTGGGCCATACAAGTCTCAATAAATTTAAGAGGATTGGAATCAAGTGATTAGTATTCTCTGAACATAGTGGAATTCAATTATAAATCAATAACGGAAAGGAATTTAAGAAATTTGCAAATTTGTCAAAATGAAACTATGCTCCTAAGTAACCAGTGTGTCAAGGAAAAATCACAAGGAAATCAGAAAATGCTTTGAGATGAACCAACATGAAAACAACGTTCCAAACCCTATGAGATGAAGCAGAAGCAGTGCTCAGAGGCGGGTTTATAGCTGCGAATGCTTACATGAGAGCAGAGAGGGCTTCCCTGGTGGTCCAGAGGTTAAGAATCTGCCAGCCAATGCAGGGGACATGGGTTCGACCCCTGGTCCAGCAAGTTTCCACAGGCCTTGGGGCAACTAAGCCTGTGCGCCACAACTGCCGAAGCCTGTGAGCTCTAGAGCCCGTACTCTGCAACAAGAGAAGCCTCCTCAGTGAGAAGCCCACGCACTGCAACTAGAGAGTAGCCCCTGCTCACTGCAACTAAAGAAAGCCTGTGCACAGCAACGAAGACCCAATGCAGCCGAAAATAAAGTTTTTAAAATAGAGATCTTAAATCGATAACCTACTACCTAAGAAAGTTAAGAGGAAAAGTGTGCAAACTAAACCCAAAGTAAATAAAAGTCAAGAAATAATAAAGATTAGAATTAAGAGCATAGAAAACAATAGAGAAAAATCAATGAAACCAAAAGTTGGTTCTTTGAAAAGCTCCACAAAATTGACAAACCTAGCTAGACCAAGAAAAAAATGAGAGAATATTCAAATTACTACAACCAGGAATGAGACAGGGGATGTTACCACCTGTACAAGTATTAGACTTGTGCATTGAAAACTAAAACAGTTTGAAAGAAATTAAAGGATACCTAAATAAAAAGATGTCCCATATTCATAGACTGGAAAACTTATTATTTAATATTTAAGGTGGCAATACTTCCAAACTGATCTACAGATTCAGTGCAGTTCTTATCAAAATTCCAAATGCCTTTTTTTTTTTTTTTTTATTGGAGAAGGAAATGGCAACCCACTCCAGTGTTCTTGCCTGGAGAATCCCAGGGACGAGGGAGCCTGGTGGGCTGCCATCTATGGGGTCACACAGAGTCGGACACGACTGAAGTGACTTAGCAGTAGCAGCAGCAGTTTACTAGTAATTATAAATAATAGCAACTTTGGCTAATACTAGACAATATTTATTGAGTGTTTAATATAAAACCACTGATTGGGGTGCTTAACATATATTAATTCTTACACATATATGAAGTAGTTAACTATATATCCATTTTACAAATGAGGAAACAGGTAATGAGATGCTAAATAACTCAGTCAAAATTTTATAGGTAAAACACAATGTTTAATGCCTTGTTTCAAACACAAAGCAAATCTAAAAATAACTTTTAAAAATCAGGTTTTTTGTCCTAGTACCTGTAGTAGCTTTTGAAAGAGCTACATGTCTATAAAAGATAAACATTATTATGCATAATAAATACATTCCTAAATGAATCATTTTTATGTTTGAATATTATTTAACAAGTGAAAAATAAAGCCATAACAATCAGAAAGTAGACAAATAGATTTTTAAAAACATTGCCATAAAGGAGAAATAATAATTCAAGAAAGTGTAGCAGGCCTTCCCCGGTGGCTCAGTGGTAAAGAATCCATCTGCCAGTGCAGGAGACATGGGTTCCATCGCTGGTCCAGGAGGCTCCTACATGCCGCGGAGGAACTAAGACCGTGTGCCGCAGCTGCTGAGCCTGGGCTCTAGAGCCTGGGCACCGCAGCTGCTGAGCCCTCAGGCCGCAGCTACTGGAAGCCTGCACAGCCTCGAGCCTGCGCTCTGCAACAGGAGAAGCCACTGCAAGGAGAAGCCCAGGCACCGCGAGGAAGAGCAGCCTCCACTTTTCGCAACTAGAGGAAAGCCTGAGCGCAGCAACGAAGACCCAGCATCCTTTGTTTTGATTTCCTTTTTTGGTCCAATAGTTGACAAGAATGAGGATTTTCTGTAAATAATGGGATCTTTTTATTTTTGTTATTAATCTCCAATTTCATTGCATTGTGATCAGAGAATGCTATTTGTACCATTTCAGTTTTTTCTGTAAATGTATTTGAGATTTCCTTTATGACCTAAGACATGGTAAGGTTTTGGTGTATTATGGAATCTTGAATATAAATCAAGTAGGTCTTCCATATTGTGTTATTTAGGTCTTCTGTAGCTTCATTTGGCTTTTGTCTTTTTGATCTGTCATGGATTGACGGAAGTGGATTAAAGTCTCCTATAATAGATATGTTTCAGTTTCATCCTCATCGCTCTCTGTTATGCATATTGATGAGTTCCAGAGTGGAGTTAGGAAAGTCAGTTGGGAAATACTAGAAGTATTTAGACAAGAAATGATAGTGGCTTGGAAAGCAAATGTTGGAGGTAAACTTTACACAACTTGCTGATGGACTGAATGTAGGGTAAAGGAGAGATAAAAATCAAAGATGACTCTTAAGAAATGGCAAGGAGCCAGAATGGAAAAGATTAGTGGAGGAACAGGTTTGGGGAGAGTCGGGAATTCTGTTTTGGACCTGTCATATTTGAGGTGCCCGTTTGCCATCTGCATCAAGGTGTTAAGGAAGTTGTTAGCAGGGCTCTGGCCAGGCCCGGAGGCAGGAATGTCTGAGTCATCGCAGCCATGGGACTGGTGGAGACCCCACAGGGGTCCATTCACTGCAGATTTGGAAGGAGTTGATGTTTACTTGTATTTTCTCTGTGAAGTGTGAATCAGGGTCACCATATGAGAGTTGGAGGAATGTATTGGAGTTTTGAGGACTGAGGAGAAAATGTTAGTTTGGAAATTGGGAACACAGACACATCTGAAGGATGGCTGACCAATATGTAGTGCTGCTCTGGGACCTAAGTCCTATTCAGTAGCATTAAGGGGAGCCAGTTGGTATGATTTTGTGGCCCATTTTCAACTGTTTCTTCTTAGGCGGTAGGTTGCTAATTGGGCTTAACCTGTGGTAAGGTCTTGCTGATAAATAATGGGAGTCAGGGTCAAGAGAGGCAAGGGGGCTTGCAAATGGGTGACAATGCTGGTGGGGCCCCACCGATTCTAAGAGGAGTGAGCAGGGAAGTGCAGCCATGAGAGATATTACAAGAAGTGACCAGTAGTTGGGCCAGTGGGTCTGGAGTTCCTGAAAAAGCCAAAGGAATTTTAGAGTGTGGTCCACAGGATGAGTGGTTGGAATTACAGAAGGCGATGAGACTTGAAGCTGAAGTTTTATTTTTTAAATGTTTTTAAATTTAAAAATATATTTATTTTTGGCTGCTCTGGGTCTTTGTTGCCATGCAAGAGCTTTGTCTAGTTGTGGCCAGCAGGGACTACTCTCCGTTTCAGTGCACAGGCTTCTCATTGAGGTGGTTTCTCTAGGGCCCACGGGCTTCTGTACTGGCGGCTCATGCACTCAGGAGTTGCAACGCTCCAGCTTAGTTGCTCCTCAGGATGTGAGACCTTCCCAGACCAGGGATCGAACCTGTGTCCCCTGCATTGGCAGGCAAATTCTTAACCACTGGACCACCAGGGAAGCTTTGAGGTTTTAGGGGAGGCAGTTCTTAGTGAGGGCAAGGAGAGGGTAGCATGGATGAGACAGAGGCAGGAGTTGATGGAGTTAAGGAGGTCAGCAAACAGAATCAGGAATGTCCTAAGCTTCATCCTTGTGGATGCTCAAGAAGGTGAGTGATCCCGAACTGAGAGGCATGGCAAAGAGGACAGTGGGATGGCAACAAGAAGGGGTGTGGTTTGATGCCATGGTCTTCAAAGGTAGGAGAAGCAGCAGCTGTGTAGGAGCTTTAAGGTGCCAAGCCCTGAGGCACCTAGGTGGAAAGGAAGAACAGCCTCTGTAGGTAGGTTTCTGTCAGGACCAAAGAGGAAGGGCCCTTCAAAGACGGTCAGCCATGTTCCAGAAGGCCAACGGCTTGGAAGTCCAGGAAAAAGATAAGGGTGAACAAGTATTTATTCTCTTCCCTGTGCCAGGCAGGGTGCTGGGCATAGAGGATGCCTCTGGGACCCAGCGTACAGGTCCTTGTACCCTCCTTTGAATCTGGGCATTTCCTGAGAGCAAAGACTGCGGCTTCATGGGCCATCTTCTCTCTGCATCCCAGCTTGGGCACACAGGGGGTGCCCAAAAAACCTTTGGGGCACTGACATGACACCTCACCCTGGCTCCTAGTGACCAAGCACCACTGCCGCCCATTTCAAGTGCCAAGTCATCCATGTGACCCTCCAGGAGTGAGCTCAGGCGCGACTGGGGAGGGGGCGAGTGTGTGAGGGCATCCGGGCCGCGTGTCAAGCTGAGAGTCTCGCCTGCGCCCCTAGTCATCCGCCTTTCCCTCCCGCGCCCCTGTCCTCCCAGACACCATCCGGAAGATGAAGAACGACTTCCGGAAGATGGAGGACGAGATGGACCGGTTGGCCACCAACATGGCGGTGATCACGGACTTCAGCGCGCGCATCAGCGCCACGCTGCAGGACCGCCACGAGCGCATCACCAAGCTGGCAGGTGGGCCGCGCCCCAGAGCCGCTGTTAAAGTGGGCCTCGCTTGAGGCTGACACCACCTCCGCCTGTCCCCCAGGGGTCCACGCGCTGCTGCGGAAGCTGCAGTTCCTCTTCGAGCTGCCCTCACGCCTCACCAAGTGCGTGGAGCTGGGCGCCTACGGGCAGGCCGTGCGATACCAGGGCCGCGCGCGGGCCGTGCTGCAGCAGTACCAGCACCTGCCCTCCTTCCGCGCCATCCAGGACGACTGCCAGGTCATTACGGCTCGCCTGGCCCAGCAGCTACGGCAGCGCTTCAGGTGTGGGTCCTGGGCCACCAGCCACTGCCGCTGGGCTCCCAGGTCTGCTCCTCCCCTACCCCCCGAATTCTGTCTTCCTGCCCTTCCCCTCCGTCTCCCTTCCTGCAGGGAGGGGGGCTCTGGCGCCCCTGAGCAAGCCGAGTGCGTGGAGCTGCTGCTGGCCCTCGGCGAGCCTGCGGAGGAGCTGTGCGAGGAGTTCCTGGCGCACGCCCGAGGGCGGCTGGAGGAGGAGCTGAGAAGCCTGGAGGCTGAGCTGGGGCCCTCCCCTCCAGCTCCCGACGTGTTAGAGTTCACTGACCACGGCGGTAGCGGCTTCGTCGGTGGCCTCTGCCAAGTGGCGGCGGCCTACCAGGAGCTGTTTGCCGCCCAGGGCCCGGCGGGCGCCGAGAAGCTAGCAGCCTTTGCCCGGGAGCTGGGCAGCCGCTACTTCGCGCTGGTGGAGCGGCGGCTGGCGCAGGAGCAGGGCAGCGGAGACAACTCACATCCTTGTGGATGCTCAAGAAGGTGAGTGATCCCGAACTGAGAGGCATGGCAAAGAGGACAGTGGGATGGCAACAAGAAGGGGTGTGGTTTGATGCCATGGTCTTCAAAGGTAGGAGAAGCAGCAGCTGTGTAGGAGCTTTAAGGTGCCAAGCCCTGAGGCACCTAGGTGGAAAGGAAGAACAGCCTCTGTAGGTAGGTTTCTGTCAGGACCAAAGAGGAAGGGCCCTTCAAAGACGGTCAGCCATGTTCCAGAAGGCCAACGGCTTGGAAGTCCAGGAAAAAGATAAGGGTGAACAAGTATTTATTCTCTTCCCTGTGCCAGGCAGGGTGCTGGGCATAGAGGATGCCTCTGGGACCCAGCGTACAGGTCCTTGTACCCTCCTTTGAATCTGGGCATTTCCTGAGAGCAAAGACTGCAGCTTCATGGGCCATCTTCTCTCTGCATCCCAGCTTGGGCACACAGGGGGTGCCCAAAAAACCTTTGGGGCACTGACATGACACCTCACCCTGGCTCCTAGTGACCAAGCACCACTGC
Source organism: Cephalophus harveyi (assembly GCA_006410635.1). Taxonomy (NCBI): domain Eukaryota; kingdom Metazoa; phylum Chordata; class Mammalia; order Artiodactyla; family Bovidae; genus Cephalophus; species Cephalophus harveyi. The sequence goes on from SJYT01014143.1 coordinate 386,384, forward strand.
CGCCCATTTCAAGTGCCAAGTCATCCATGTGACCCTCCAGGAGTGAGCTCAGGCGCGACTGGGGAGGGGGCGAGTGTGTGAGGGCATCCGGGCCGCGTGTCAAGCTGAGAGTCTCGCCTGCGCCCCTAGTCATCCGCCTTTCCCTCCCGCGCCCCTGTCCTCCCAGACACCATCCGGAAGATGAAGAACGACTTCCGGAAGATGGAGGACGAGATGGACCGGTTGGCCACCAACATGGCGGTGATCACGGACTTCAGCGCGCGCATCAGCGCCACGCTGCAGGACCGCCACGAGCGCATCACCAAGCTGGCAGGTGGGCCGCGCCCCAGAGCCGCTGTTAAAGTGGGCCTCGCTTGAGGCTGACACCACCTCCGCCTGTCCCCCAGGGGTCCACGCGCTGCTGCGGAAGCTGCAGTTCCTCTTCGAGCTGCCCTCACGCCTCACCAAGTGCGTGGAGCTGGGCGCCTACGGGCAGGCCGTGCGATACCAGGGCCGCGCGCGGGCCGTGCTGCAGCAGTACCAGCACCTGCCCTCCTTCCGCGCCATCCAGGACGACTGCCAGGTCATTACGGCTCGCCTGGCCCAGCAGCTACGGCAGCGCTTCAGGTGTGGGTCCTGGGCCACCAGCCACTGCCGCTGGGCTCCCAGGTCTGCTCCTCCCCTACCCCCCGAATTCTGTCTTCCTGCCCTTCCCCTCCGTCTCCCTTCCTGCAGGGAGGGGGGCTCTGGCGCCCCTGAGCAAGCCGAGTGCGTGGAGCTGCTGCTGGCCCTCGGCGAGCCTGCGGAGGAGCTGTGCGAGGAGTTCCTGGCGCACGCCCGAGGGCGGCTGGAGGAGGAGCTGAGAAGCCTGGAGGCTGAGCTGGGGCCCTCCCCTCCAGCTCCCGACGTGTTAGAGTTCACTGACCACGGCGGTAGCGGCTTCGTCGGTGGCCTCTGCCAAGTGGCGGCGGCCTACCAGGAGCTGTTTGCCGCCCAGGGCCCGGCGGGCGCCGAGAAGCTAGCAGCCTTTGCCCGGGAGCTGGGCAGCCGCTACTTCGCGCTGGTGGAGCGGCGGCTGGCGCAGGAGCAGGGCAGCGGAGACAACTCCCTGCTGGTGCGGGCGCTGGACCGCTTCCACCGGCGCCTGCGCGCACCCGGGGCCTTGCTGGCCGCTGCCGGGCTGGCGGAGGCCGCCACCGAGATTGTGGAGCGCGTGGCCCGTGAGCGCCTGGGCCACCATCTGCAGGGCCTGCAGGCGGCCTTCCTGGGCAGCCTGACGGATGTGCGGCAGGCGCTGGCCGCCCCTCGGATTGCTGGGAAGGAAGGCCCTGGCCTGGCAGAGCTGCTGGCCAATGTGGCCAGTTCCATCCTGAGCCACATTAAGGCCTCGCTGGCTTCTGTGCACCTCTTCACCGCCAAGGAGGTGTCTTTCTCCAACAAGCCCTACTTCCGGGTATGGCCTGTCCCTGGGCATCTTTTTTTTTTTTTTTTACTTTTTGGGGCATTCTTTTGTTCATCCTGCATGTGGCTTGACAGCTCCAGGGCCCTCAGTCTTTGCCCCGCACCGACTGATGTGGTTTCAGGCTGTCTTGAAGACTGCCACAGCCTGGAGGGGTGGGGCAGGCTGAGGGCATGTGCAAGCACGGTCCCCAGTGCAGGCTTTGCCCCCTTGCAGTCCCTTCTCCAAGCAGGGGAGCTGCTCTCGGGTTCTGGAAACAGGATGAGAGAGGCCAGGGCACTTGGGGTCCCAATAGAACATCACTGGCAGCCTCTGCCTGGAAGAGGGGACCTGCTGTGTATCTAGGCCCCTCCTCCTCACAGGGCGAGTTCTGCAGCCAGGGTGTGCGTGAGAGCCTCATCGTGGGCTTCATCCGCTCCACGTGCCGGACGGCTCAGAGCTTCTGCGACAGCCCCGGGGAGAAGGGGGGTGCCACGCCACCTGCCCTGCTCCTGCTGCTGTCCCGCCTCTGCCTGGACTACGAGACAGCCACCATCTCCTACATCCTCACCCTCACCGATGAACAGTTTCTGGTGCAGGTGAACTGCTAGCTCATAACAAGGTGGGGGGTGGTGATGCTAGGAACACAGGAGACTGGTCAGTGCCCTCACAGTCAGGGCTGCCTATGCCCAGCTCAGCTTCCCCCTTGCCAAGCCTGTGCCCAGCTCCTGGTGGCCACTGGTGGCAGAGCTGCCCCCAGTTCCCACTGACTGCCTGTCCTCTGCATCCGTGGCTCAGGACCAGTCTCCAGTGACGCCCGTGAGCACACTGTGTGCGGAGGCCAGGGAGACGGCACGACGCCTGCTGACCCACTACGTGAAGGTGCAGGGCCTGGTCATATCGCAGATGCTGCGCAAGAGTGTGGAGACGCGGGACTGGCTCAGCACCCTGGAGCCGCGGAACGTGCGTGCTGTCATGAAGCGGGTGGTGGAGGACACGACCGCCATCGACGTGCAGGTGCTGCCCCAGGCTGGCCGGTGGTGCTGGGGGAGCGGCCCTCTAAGGGTCGAGACAGCTGGGGTCAGGCAGTGCCAGCATCTCTGGCCTCCGCCTCAGCCATGGTGGCATCATCACCCCCATTTCACCTCAGAGAAGGAAGCTGAGGCCCAGAGTCACCCTGGAAATCGGGGCAGGGTTGACAGTGAAGATTGGGCCTCAGTACCAACTCATGTTCCGCCTTTCCTGCACTCCACTGGTTCTGTAAATAATGACTGAGTACCAGCGAGTACAGCCCCTGGCCGCACCCCCCCCCCCAACTACCCTGTGTTTATTTTATAACACGTAACATGTTGTAACTCTTGTAACATGAGTGTAACTTCGGGCATCCTTGGTGGGCTGAAGTTCCCCATGCTGTGGCCTCCTTGCAGTTCCTCCTTCTGCCACCAGGTGGGGCTCCTGTATGAGGAGGGTGTTCGGAAGGCCCAGAGCAGCGACTCCAGCAAGAGGACCTTCTCGGTTTACAGCAGCTCCCGGCAGCAGGGCCGCTACGCACCCAGCTATACACCCAGGTCTGACTGGTCAGGGTAGCCCCGGGGGGTGTGGGGGTGGAAGAAGGAAGACTGGGATGCAGGGGTGGGCTCTGATTTCTTGTCTCCCCCCATCCAGTGCCCCAATGGACACCAACCTCTTGAGCAACATTCAGAAATTGTTCTCTGAGCGTATCGATGTGTTCAGCCCTGTGGAGTTCAATAAGGTTCGAATTCCCCAGTGACCCTGCCTTCCCTGGGCCCCTTGGGAAGGTCAGCTGAAGCAGCCCCACATTGGTCCCAGGAAGCCCTGGGACTCAGTCCCCTCGTCTCTGTTTCTGGGAAATGTGTCTAGGAGCAAGTGCTCACCCAGTGCCCCACCATGACCATCTCATCGCTCTCAGCCTTGCCCTGGGTGTGCTCTAAGCCTGCGTCTGAGGGGTCACCTAGTCTGCCTCTTTGGCCTTTGTTCTTACGCCCTCCATAGTCGTGGCTCCTCCCTGGGGATTGCTGTTCACCCCATGGTCTCTGCCCCCACCCCCACCCCCAGCCCATGCTTAGGAACCCGGTGCTCTCCCTCCAACGTAGTAAGTCTTTCCCCTCCCTACGTCCATGCTGATGCCATCTCTGCCTCAGATCGCTGGGCCCTCCTTGTCTGCTCCCCTCCAGGTGATGAGGCCGACATCCTATTTCCCTCTTACCTGGGTTCTGGGACTTTCTACCCCATCACAGCTACTGGCATTCTACTGGCTCCCTGGCCCCTGCACGGAACGCGGGTGCCTTCAGGGGTCTAGTACCCCTCCCCAGCACCTGCTGTCGTGGCTCTGCATCCCCGTGTCCCTGTCCACAGGTGTCGGTGCTGACCGGCATCATCAAGATCAGCCTGAAGACACTGCTGGAGTGCGTGCGGCTGCGCACCTTTGGGCGCTTCGGGCTGCAGCAGGTGCAAGTGGACTGCCACTTCCTGCAGCTCTACCTGTGGCGCTTCGTGGCTGACGAGGAGCTTGTGCACCTGCTGCTGGACGAAGTGGTGGCTTCAGCTGCCCTGCGCTGCCCGGACCCAGTGCCCATGGAACCCAGTGTCGTTGAGGTCATCTGTGAGCGCGGCTAGGCTCCGTCACGGCCATACACGGGCTTGCCCAGTCGCCCCAGTCCGCCCATCCCCTGGTCTCCTGCCCCGGCGGCCCTTCCCCTTAAGCTCTGCTTGCTGCCTAATAAAGTCGTGCTGTCTCCTCTCAGTCGCTTCCGGGGAGGCTGGGCGGGACTTGGAGGACTGGGGTGGAGCTGTGAGCCTGCCTGAGACTGCAGAGGCGGCTTTGGGTGCTCACGTTGGTCTCGCCCCCGAGAGCCGATTGGCTGACCCGCTGGGCCCAGGATGGGCCGGGGGCGGGTCCGTTTAAAGACCTCTGGACAAAAGCGGCCGCTGTCTGCTGCCCAGACAGGTGCAAGCCGAGCTGGGCTCGGTCCTCCTCGGCAGTGAGCCCATCTCCTGGGGGATGGGGTGGGCTGTGTTTCCTTGACAGACGTGGTTTGAGAGGTTCCAACCCCCAGCGCAGCGGAGACCATGGCCCCTCCTCAGGGCTCTCGGGCCCCGCTGGAATTCGGAGGACCCTTGGGTAATGGTGCAGAGTGGGGGTATTTAAGGCCTGAGACTTGGAGAACTGGAGGGTTGAGCTGTGAACAAGGATCTGAGGGTGAAAGACTTTGCGGGGTATCGGGGGGCAGTGGGATCTAGGGGTTTGCAGGGGAGTGTCGGGAGAAGGGACTGCAGAGCTGGGGATTTGTGCAGTGGCGGACTGGGCCGACTAGGGGAAATAGCGGAGTCCTCGAGGGGAGCAAGATAGAAGTCAGAGAACGGGACCAAGGGCTGAGAACCAGAAGAGGGCAGTGGGAATGCCGAGGGAGCCCTGGATACGAAAGGGTGCCTGTGGGGGTCAGGGAGAGCCGGAGGGCGGACCCCCGGACGCGATCGCCCCCTTCCCCAGGCGCCGCGGCGCTGATGCTGCTGCTCCCGGTCACTATGTTCCACCTGCTACTGGTGGCCCGCTCGGGCCCGGCGCGCCTCCTGGGCCCACCCCCCTACCTGCCGGGACTGGAGGAGCTGTGGAGCCCGTGGGCGCTGTTGCTCTGCCTCACCTGGCTCGGCCTGCAGGCGGCGCTCTACCTCTTGCCGGCGCGCAAGGTGCGGCCTCTGCTCGCGAACGCGCGGGGGAGGCGGCGAGGGCGGGGGCTCGGCGAGAAGGAAGGGCCCCCTCAACTCTTATCAGAACCGCTTTGTGCCCGCAGGTGGCTGAGGGGCAGGAACTGAAGGACAAGAGTCGACTGCGCTACCCCATTAACGGTGCCTGGGGGCTAGGTCCTTGCGTGGAGCTGCGGGTGTGGGGGGTGGAGCCCCAGGCCTAATGGGAAGGTCATGGAGATGCGCCCGCGACCCCAAACTCTTATTTTGCGCCTCTTTTACACCCAGGACAGACATAGCGGGTTTCATTGGTTCCCTCCACACCCCTCCTTCCTCCATTCCTAGCACTTGCTGCTACTCAGAGAAGTGGCTGGGGTGACCCTCCAAGAGCCAAAGTATCAGATTACTGGCTAGGTCTGCAACCTCCCTGGGCTTTAGGTTGTGTGTGTGTGTATTTAGGGGTGGGGGGCGGCGGAGGTGGAGGGTCTCAATCCCAGGACTCACCATGTGCTGTGGTTCAGGCTTCCAGGCCCTGGTACTGACAGCCCTCTTGGTGGGCCTGGGGGTGTCAGCCGGGCTGCCCCTGAGCGCGCTCCCGGAAATGCTCTTGCCCTTGGCATTTGCGGCCACCCTCACCGCCTTCATCTTCAGCCTCCTTCTGTATCTGAAGGCTCTGGTAGCCCCTGCCTCGGCCCTGGCACCTGGAGGGAACTCAGGTGAGAGGAGACCCAGTTGCGTAAGGACAGAGGCAGATGGGGGTGCTGGCTTGCACCTTCACCCTCCTTTATTCTCCAGGCAATCTCATCTACGACTTCTTCCTGGGACGGGAGCTCAACCCGCGCATCTGTTCCTTTGACTTCAAATATTTCTGCGAACTGCGGCCTGGCCTCATCGGCTGGGTATGCTGGGCATGGCTAAGTGGGCCTCCAACCTGGGGGAGGGATGGGATGGGTGAGCAGTGCCTAGGCAGGGCAGAGCCAAAGTTGTGCTGACATGTCGTTAATCATTCCACGAATATTTGTTGAGTTCATCATGTGCTCTAAGCACTGCTCCAGGTACTGGGAAACAAAAGAAAAACATAGTTACAGGGAAGAAAGAAAAAAAAAAGTCTGTCTTCATGAAGCCTACATTCTAATAGGAATAAAATATGTCACATGTCAGGGGATGCTATGAGGAAAAAGCATGGAGGGAATTAGGAGAGACAATTTTAAATAAAACCGTCAAGTGCTGCAAAATCTATTTTGAAGAGATGATTCTGTGCTGCTAGAGGTCAGAACGGTGCAGAACTTCAAACTCATCAGTGGACTTAGCAACCTATCCATCGTTGGCGGCCTTGACAACAGGCCAACTGTGTTTTTTGTTTGTAATCACGCATACTGGTCTGTGGTCACGATTTCCTGAAGCATGTCTTGGGCAAGGTCCCCGTCACCCTGGAAACTGCTTCATCCAGAGGCGGGAGGAATGCTGAGTGCCCATCAGGGGTCTGGATCCTGGCCTTCGAGGCTATTTCCTCAAAGTCTGTCTTCATGAAGCCTACATTCTAATAGGAATAAAATATGTCACATGTCAGGGGATGCTACGAGGAAAAAGCATGGAGGGAATTAGGAGAGACAATTTTAAATAAAACCGTCAAGTGCTGCAAAATCTATTTCGAAGAGATGATTCTGTGCTGCTAGAGGTCAGAACTGTGCAGAACTTCAAACTCATCAGTGGACTTAGCAACCTATCCATCGTTGGCGGCCTTGACAACAGGCCAACTGTGTTTTTTGTTTGTAATCACGCATACTGGTCTGTGGTCACGATTTCCTGAAGCATGTCTTGGGCAAGGTCCCCGTCACCCTGGAAACTGCTTCATCCAGAGGCGGGAGGAATGCTGAGTGCCCATCAGGGGTCTGGATCCTGGCCTTCGAGGCTATTTCCTCATGTGTGAAATGGAGTAAGAGCTTCCACCCAAGATTATGGTGAGGATTAGAATCGGTAGCCTGACTGACAGCACCAAGCCCAGTGCTACCTGAATGGGGGTGCTCAGTACAGATTCGATGCCAGCTAGTCATTACTGAGCACTTACTATGGCCAAACACACCGTGCTAAGCACCGCACACGCATTACGGCCATGATTATCTCCATTTTCTACGTGGAGGTGGGAACGGAGGGTGAGCAGCTTGCCCCGGTGGCAAAGCTGAGACTCAAAACCAGGCCAGATTTAACTCTCAAGCCTGCAATGTCCAGTTGCTCCCTACGCTGCTCTTCTGAAGGGAACACTGCAGGACAAGGCAAGGAAAAACAGGTCAGGAGGCGGACAAATGCAATCTCTCTGCCCCTGGGGACATGGCTGGAGCCACTCAACACAGGCCTGGAGAGTTAGCGACGGATTGCTGAGACGGGACAGGCTGGTCGCTGCCTTTCCAGGCACTCTCACCTTTGTAGAAAGGGTGCCTGTGGGGGTCAGGGAGAAGTGGACTGGGGACGGACTGCCCTGTCTCACGTTCCGCCTAACCCCCAGGTCCTCATCAACCTGGCCTTGCTGATGCAGGAAGCAGAACTTCGGGGGAGTCCCTCACTGGCCATGTGGCTGGTCAATGGCTTCCAGCTACTGTATGTGGGTGATGCCCTTTGGTACGAGGTGAGACAGGACGGGGCCTGGGTGTCAGGGGAGGGTGCCTGAGGACTTTGCGGGGATTAAGCCAGTGTGTCTGGGTCCTGTTCCTGCAGGAGGCAGTCCTGACCACCATGGACATCATCCATGACGGGTTTGGCTTCATGCTGGCCTTTGGGGACCTCGCCTGGGTACCCTTCACCTACAGCCTACAGGCCCAGTTCCTGCTGTATCACCCACAGCCTCTGGGGTGGCCCCTGGCCTCATTCATCTGCCTCATCAATGGTCAGTGGGGAAGGAGCAGCATTGCATTCCCCTTCCCCCTTTCATTATTTATTGAGCACCCCTTGGGTAGGTGCCAAGCCTCACATGCTTCTTTAAAGCTAAGGGCTGGGTCCTCGGTCTCCTTGCAGACTCAGTCTAGGCTGTGGGTAGTTGGTCAGGGTCAGATGGAAGGCCCCTGACCGCCTGCTCATGCTTTCCCCCAGCTGTTGGTTACTACATCTTCCGTGGAGCCAATTCTCAGAAAAACACCTTCCGAAAGAATCCTTCTGATCCCAGAGTGGCTGGTGAGCTGGGTTTCTTGGGTGCCATGAGTAAGGTGGGGCAGCTGGATTTCCAAGGGTTCCCCCATCCCACTGTGTCTTTCTCCAGACCTTGAGACCATCTCTACAGCCACAGGGCGACGGCTGCTGGTGTCCGGGTGGTGGGGTATGGTCCGCCATCCCAACTACCTTGGAGACCTCATCATGGCTCTGGCCTGGTCCTTGCCATGTGGTGAGTGATTTGAGATGGACCACAAATGAGAGTGTGGGGGGGCCAAGGTAGGAAAATGCCCAGTCTGGGTGCAGAATGGAGAACAGGGCTGCACCCCAGTGGAGGGAGTAATCAGGGAGCTGGGGATGCACTCAGGCTGTGGCTGGGGTAGACCTCTGCAACAGCCTAGCATGCCAGCTCTCCCTGCAGACGTTAGCCCTTTCAGCATTGAGCCAATGCCCCCGTGAGCCATTAGCAGCGGAAACGTTTGTGAACTGGTAGGCTGGCTGAGTGGTCAGAAAAACCCCTTTCCCCACAGGGGTGTTCCACCTGCTGCCCTACTTCTACTTCCTCTACTTCACTGCGCTGTTGGTGCACCGTGAGGACCGGGATGAGCGGCAGTGTCTGCAGAAGTACGGCCTGGCCTGGCATGAATACTGCCGGCGTGTGCCCTACCGAATCGTGCCCTACGTCTACTGAAGCAGCTCCAGACACCCCAGGTTGGGGCACGTGCCTGCCCAGCTGCCAGCACACTGGGCACCAGGAGCCTGGACGCACCCGGGACACAAGGGCCTGTACCCTACCCTGCTCTGAGCTCCAAAACACTGGGATGAACAGCCTGATAGGTGACTGGAGCAAGGGGGAAATGAAGCCAGTGCTCCAAAATGGAGTGGGTGTGTCGGGGGCCGTGCCGCTCTTCCTCCTTAGATAAACAGCTGGAATCCTTGGTGCTGCTTCTCTCCCTTCCTGGGCTAGGCTGTTTAAAAGACTGGCTGGGTCAGCCCCAGTCAAGGAGAAGCTGACAGGTAGTTTGTGGGCCCAAGAGTCTGGGGGACGGTGGCACAAGAACCACCACTCAGAAATGGGCACTGGCGACAGGGCAGAGCGGTCACAGCTTTATTAATGACAAAGGGTTCAGCTGGGGAGCTCCTCAATGAGAGTCCTCCGGGCAGGTGGCAGGGGGCCTCCCCAAAGCTGCTCCAGCTCCCCCGTGAGGGCTGCCACCTCCTCGGCCGCCACAGTGTGAGCTCGGTGGGCCGTGGCACAGTCTAGAGCCAGGGGTGTGAGGGCGTCCTCATTTTCGTTGGTCCAAGACAGAAGGAACTGGCATTTCTTTCGGGCTCGGTAGAGGCGATCTCGTTCTTCGGGGGCCACCGCTTGTTTCCGGGCCCGGCCCAGGGTCTGCGCCAGGTCCCCCAGCGCTGCCAGCGTGTAGCTTTTCTGGTTGGCCGGGCCCTCACCCAGCAGGATGCGGGCAGCCTCGCGCATGGCACCTCGTGTGCCCAGAGGTCCGGGGGGATGCTCGCCTGCTTCCAGCACATGGGCTGCGGCCTGCAGGGCTTCCTCGGCAGAGGCGAAGACCTGCTGGGCGCCCAGGGCTCCGGAAACGCCGAGCAGTGTGGCACAGAAGTCCGAGAGCAGCGCCTCGTCGCCGCCGTGATACAAGGCCAGAGTGTGTGCGTAGGCAAACAGCACGTTGGGCAGCTGGAAACGCACGAGCGGCGACGTCCGGCCCCTGCTCAGGCTGGCCAGCGCGGGGATCCGGGTGGGCACGGCGGGAGGGCAGGCCCCGGGGAGGTCTCCAAGAACCGGCTCGACGGCCGCGGGCTCATCCTTCACGGGTTCCGGCGGCATCCTCGCGGGGGAGGGCTCCAGTTCCTCGGCATCACCGCTTGGGGCATCACCCAGCTCCTCCAGAAGCCGCGGCCCGGCCCCACGACCCCACCACCATGGCCGCCACGGAGGCAGCAGCCGCCCGGCCTCGCCTCGGCTCAGCAGCCGCTCGAAGGCCACCTTCTCGGCCGGGGCCAGCCGCTCCCAGAGTCCTGAGAGGCCGCCGGGCGCCGGGCCAGGCCTGAGGCCTGCGTCCCCGGGCTCATCCTCGGTCTCACGTTGCTGACGCAGCCGGCGCAGGGCGGTGGCCAGGCGGCTGGGCGAGGCGCTGCGACCGCGCAGTTCTCCCAGCACCTGGTCACGGTAGAACTCTTCGGCGCAGCTGCCATGCGCCCGGTAGCAGCGCAGCGAGCAGTAGGGCACGTTACAGCGAGGGCAGGTGTAGCGAGCCGGCTGGGCCTCCCCAGTAGGGCAGAAACCACACGGCCCGACCGGCTCCATGGCAACTGGCGCCTCACACAGCCAAGGAACTCACACGCGCAGATCGGAAGTTTCCGGCGCTTCTCGGCTACTTCCGCCTCTTGGCGGTGCCGACGGAGCGCTTCGTCAAAGCCCTTCTCGGCAGTTTCCGGCCACATTCGGAGGTCAAGCCACGCCCCCCACTTGACGCGAGACTTGGCACAGGAGCCGTCGGTGAGGTAGCCCCGCCCTGAGCGGTGGGAGCGTAGGAAAAGGGCGTCTGCCGGGAGCTCGGTCGTACCAGCCCGCCCCCTAGTGGTTGCTTTTAGCATCATAAAGCGCTTTGGCAAAACCCAATCTTGACTAAACGTGAAGGACGGGGAAGCCTGGCGTGCTGCTGTCCATGGGTTGCAGAGTCGGACACGACTGAGCGACTGAACTGCACTGACCTACTCTAGGCCACTAACTGTGCCAAGTCGATGGGAGATGAGGCGTCCCTGCGCTGGAGGGGCGGCCATTCTACTAGGGAAGAATGGAAGGAGAGTGAAAGGAAGACCAGGGAGGGGTACTTAGCCTAGACAGGGTGTGTTGGGGGCATTTCCCCTCTTGCTAAGTTGCTTCAGTCGTGTCCGACTCTGTGTGACCCCACAGACGGCAGCCCACCAGGCTCCTCCATCCCTGAGATTCTCCAGGCAAGAACACTGAGTGGGTTGCCATTTCCTTCTCCAATGCATGAAAGTGAAAAGTGAAAGTGAAGTCACTCAGTCGTGTCCGACTCTTCGCGACCCCATGGACTGCAGCCTACCAGGCTCCTCCGTCCATGGGATTTTCCAGGCAAGAGAACTGGAGTGGGGTGCCATTGCCTTCTGCATTCCCCTCTTGAGGAAGCAACATTAAAATTCTTGAGCTCCTTCCTGACTTCCAAAGAAAATACACCGAAGAGCAAAATGAGATGGGGTACCTGTCCTAATGGAACTGAGTTTGTGGTAGATTGGGGGTGATGACTCACCAACTGTGCCAAAAGCTATGAAGCCTCGACTTATGGCACCCCTGAAAGCTCTGGTTCTTTGGTGCCTCACCTTACATATTCAGTCCCACGACTAGTCAGTTCTACCTTTAAAATACCTTGTCTTTATCTCAGTGTGGATCATCTATTTTCCTACCAAGATCTGGATGGATTTGAAGAGTCTGCTCATTTTTGCATCCCCCCTTCCCAGGTGTCGCTGGAATTTTTTCAGGCAAGAGTACTGGAGTGGGTTGCCATTTCTTTCTCCAGGGGATCTTCCCAACCCAGGGATCGAACCCGGGTCTCCCTCATTGCAGGCAGACGCTTTACCGTCTGAGCCACCAGGGAAGTGGGTTCCTAGTTGTCGCTAGTGGTAAAGGATCCGCCTGCCAATGCAGGAGACACAAGAGACAGGGGTTCAATCCCTGGGTCAGGAAGATCCCCTGGAGGAGGAAATGGCAACCCACTCCAGTATTCTTGCCTGGAAAACTCTTATGGACAGAGTCTGGCAAGCTACAGTCCATGGGGTTGCAAACAGTCGGACATGACTGAGCAACAGTGCACACACACCCACACTACCCCTGGTCTAAGCTACTTGTTCTTCAATTAGATGACACCAGCCTAACTGGTTTCCTTTTGCCAGCCCTCCAGAAAAGTCAGCCAGAGAAAGTAGATCACAAGTCATAATCCAGCAGGCCCTTACTTTAAAACCCTGACCTGCACTTGGACTGAAACCACACTCCTCTCATCTGACAAGACCCTGCAGGATCTGCTACACACAGCCACAGAGTTTTCCTGGCTGAAATTCACCATCTCACCACTTAATCATTTCCTGTTTAAGGTCTCACGTATCCCATCCTCAGAGACCTTTCTAGGGTAGTTGTCTATCCACCACCCACTCCCTCTTTGATTACAGCACCCTGCTTACTTTCTTGTAACGAGTAACAACTTGTAACTAGTTTTCTTGCTTTCCTCACAAGAAACTAAGCTCCTAAAAGAGATGGGGCCAGTGTCTTTCTAGAAAGCTCACTATAAAAGACAAAAATAGCCAGTACATTTGTGCACTTTTCTAGATGGCAGGAGCTGATCTAAACACTTTATATCCTTTAATCCTCAAAAGCAACTCTTAAGATAGCAAGGACTTCCCTGGTGGTCCAGTGGTTAAGATTCAACACTGCCAGTGCAGGGAGCTCCCGTTCAACCCTTGATCAGGGAACTAGATCCCTGATGGTGCAACCAAAGTTCCCCATGGAGCAACAAAGATCTGGGAGATGATGGCAGTGGACTTCTCTGGCAGTCCAGTGGTTAGGACTCGGTGCTTTCACTGCTGGGCCTAGATTCGAGCCCTGGTTGCCAAACCAGAATCCTGTAAGCTGCATAACACAATTAAAAAAAAAAAAAAAAAAAAGCCGGCCAGCCAGTTAATAAATGGAACAAGGATCCAGACTCAAGACAGTCCTAAGTCTAGAGCCCAAGGTCTTTACCCCATAGTATGCTGTATCCCAAGAACCATGAGGTTCAAAAACCTTAGCAGAATGAATGTGTATGCATGTGTTTCTAGGAAACTTTAATCAGCTCCAGATAACTCCACTTCTGGGAACACTGAACCCATTAACCAAGCAACCTCAACTGTGAGGTCTATGATTAGGTTAGCAAGGCCAGTCAGGAAATCACAACAAATGTTCACTGCAGTGCCAATATGATCAGGCAACTTTCTAAAGCTAGGGTAGACTAGATTCCTGACCTGGACTCCAGTAAGGCCACACCTATTCCAAGTTCAGAGAAGCACTAGACTGATATTCCCCAAAGGGCTGGCCTCTGTGGTTACCCATTTTCACAGGAAGTTGTTTAAAACCATGTTTACCTCTCTTCCACTCCCGTCCAGTCACTGAGCTCACAATGCCAGGAAACCAAAGTGAGGCCTGTTCACACCACTAGCCCCAGAAACCACCTCATTCCCTCAGGCCCTGGAAATGAAGACGACAATGGTATGATTGGGTTAAGTGGCTTTATTAGGGAAAGCCAAGACTACAGAGGACTTAGGAGTTAGCATTCGGGCCCTTCTTCTTGCCAAAGGTGGGCACGACATTGACAAAGCGCCGGTTGTACTGCATACGCCTCTTGGCCCTGCCTGTCTTCTTCTTCTTCTTCTCTTGCTTGGCCACCTGGGAAAAGGGAGGGATGTTCAGACCTCGGTTGCCTCCTCTAGGCCTTCCTCTGGCTCATTGCCAATAACAAAGAAACCAAACAGGGCAAGAGCCCAGGGTTTTGGCTTAGCTGTGCCAGAAAAAACAAAATCCAAACACCACCACCAATACTCTCACTTACCTTGGGAGTCTGACCTCTCACTTTTCCAGCACGGGCCAGGGAACCATGGACTTTACCTGTAGTGGGAAAGGAGGACAGCAAGCAGTTAGGACAAGAAGGCACCACCGAGCAAAATCCTTTCTCCATCCCTCCAACTTAAGCTTTTAAAGGCAAGATGGGCCCAAGAGGAAATGAAAACAAAGTCATAGAGATTTGAACTCTGACCAAGAATGTCTAGTCTGGTACATTCTGGAGTGCCACTCAGGATTTTCTAGCTCCTGATTTTAAACAAGACCTAAGGAAGCTTCGGGAGATAGTGAAGGACGGGGAAGCCTAGTGTGCTGCAGTTCATGGGGTCGCAAAAAGAAGGACACACTTAGCGAGTGAACGACAAAGGGCACTTTAGTGATCTGGTCTGACGACCCAGTTTTAGCGAGGAAACTAGGACCCAGACAAGGGTCTATCTGGTAAGTGACTGAAATAGAACTACACTCTGGCTCAGTCTCCCGTGGACCGCTCAAAAGTTCCTTCTGAGGGAGGTAAACAGGAAGAACCACCCTGGATTGAGGACACACTCTACACCCATAAGATTACAGGCGGTTCAAAATATAGTACTCCCCAACTCACCTCCAAGCATGCGGCCGGCTACTTCCAGAGTACTCAGAGCCTCCACCCCACACTGGCCCAGAGTAGCCTCATCCTCTAGGGGCGTGCCAGCCAGGAGCAGGACTTGATCTTCTGGAGCGATGCCCTCCAACGAAGCTACATGAGCCTATGGAGAAAAACAAGGTTCAGCGTTCCCGCAAGGAGCGAGGATGAAGAACACACGCACAAAAAAACCAGAGGGCACCAGGAAGTCTACCTTGATTTGGGCGACCGTCTCCTGGCCGGTCACCTCGAGAGTGTGTAGCTTCTGGGCACGGACAAAGAGCTGCATGTTGGCGACTGAAAAAAAGATAGGGAGGGGTGGTTTCTAAGAGAAGAAATACTCTGGGAGAGAGGAGGATCGATAAATGGGTGGGCGGCCGGGGACGGATGGGCAGGGAAGTAGGTGGTCTCGGGGTCTCACGTGGGTAAGGCCCGAACTGCCAGCAAGGACCGACGGGAATCAGCCCCAAGAAGCCCTCGTTCCCTGTTTTTTTCCGCGTCTTCTAACCTCGAAGTCAATCTGCTATTAAGTCCTTCCGATCCACCCGTAGCCCAACTCTTACCTAGATCGCGGACACCGCTGCCGCTATCGCGAAGATGGAGTCGAAAAAGAGGAAGGAGCGAGGAAGCGTACGTCCTCTCCGCCTGCTGCGTGCGACGTCACTGAGGAGCGACCGCCACGGCCTCTGATATTTGTACCGCCCGAAGCCGTTCTGGCTCCGCCTCTTTAGGACTGCGCAGGCGCCTTCTCGGTCCTGGGCGGGGCGAACAGGAAGGGGCGGGACCAGGCTGATTGCGCACGCAGAATGCTAGTTAGAGGACAGTTCAAGATGGCGGCGACTACGTTTCGGTTTGTGCTGCGGGGCTGGAGGACCGGTGTCCCGCCGGGCTGCGGATTACGGCGACTGGTGAGAGAGCTGATCCTGGAGCTGGGGGCAGAGGGTTAGGTGTGAGGCTCACTGTGTGCCTTATAGTCTAAAAACTGCGCCCCTCCCTAGGGGGCACTTTTCTGGAGCTCAGATACAAGATTGACAGGTTGCAGGGCCTGGAGCGCGTTTCGAAATGTGGGGCTTGAAATATGATTGGAGGACAACTTGAGTTAATTAACAGGATTGAAATATGATTGGAGGACAACTTGAGTTAATTAAATTAACAGGATTGAAATATGATTGAAGGACAACTTGACTTAGTTAACGGGACAGCTTGAGTTAATCAGCACATCCGACTCTCGCTGCCTAGTTTTTTTTCTTTTTTTGGCTGCCTACATTTTTTTTTTGAAGAAGCCGTTCCAGAGGGTGAAGATTGGCCCCAGATCATTGGCGACACTTTTGGGAACCTAGGACTCAAGATATATAGGCCACTTCATCTTTTCATTCTCATTGTAACCCTGGGAGCCAGGCCGGGATTTCTATTGGGAGAAGTATGGAAGGACAGACTGTAATGTGACCTTAGGTATATTGTTTGCTAATGTCTTTATCTGTCTTGGATGTACAAAGGAGGTAGTAAAACCTCTAACATGTCGAATTAAAAGAATTAACTGAAACAATATCCCTAAGCACTTAGTGCCTGGTTGTGTGCAAATGAATTTGAGCGTGAAATGTTCCAGGTGAGGGAAGGTCACTTCAGATGAGTGTGAGTGGGAAATTATCACGATTGCTGAAAGTCCCTAACCCAGAGGTAGAACATTTCAGTAGAATCTTCAGAGGAAACTAAAATATTGACAAATGCCGGATTGGTCAGAGCTAGGGTTACTCGTCTTTCCAGAGGTGTACGCACACTTCCCATTTGAGTCCCACAGAAGTCCTGAGAGGCAGGCCCTTCTGAGTTCCTGACTTGTACCCGTTGTTGTTCAGTCGCTAAGTCGTATCCCCCGTGGACTGCAGCACGCACCAGGCTTTGCTGTCCTTCACTATCTCCGGGAGTTTGCTCAGATTCATGTCTATTGAGTCCGTGGCACTCACCATCATATCCTCAGCCTTGTACCCTGCAGCCTGGCAAACCCAAGTCTGGTGCTTTCCTACCTCCTGACCCCAGGAAAGGGGTAGCAGCGCAGTGAGCGGCCTTTTATTTATACTGTGTAAACTCCAGCCTTTTATTTATACTATTCTCTTTGCCTGAAATGTTTCCTTTTTTTACTTAACTGAAGTTCTGCCAGCTGATGAGATTTTTTTTTTTTTTTTGTCTCAGAGCCAGACCCAGGAGACTCCTGATTACCCCCGCTTCCTGGAGTCTGTGGATGAATACCATTTTGTGGAGCGCCTGTTACCCCCCACCAGCATCCCAAAGCCCCCAAAGCACGAACAGTATCCCACTCCTTGTGGTTGGCAGCCCCCTAGAGGTGAGCTGGGTAATGGGGATAGCTTGAAGGCTGCAGGGAAACATCCCCCTCCCCAGCGGTCTGTCTGCCCTGGCCCAGGCTCTTGACTCCCCAGAGGGTTATATTGAGATCACTTAGAGCTGGCATCTTAGGTTCAACAAAGGGCCGGGGATTGGATACCTGTTTTAGTAGGACCCATCCATTCACACTGTTGGGGTGAGGTCTTCTCATGTGGGAAAAGTAAAGCATAGAGAGATGACCCAAAAACTTCGACCCCGGCCATAACTGAGAACATGGCTTGGGAGGTGGGCAGTTCTGTGTCCAAGTTTGGTTTTGCCATGGATTGCCAGTATGATCTAGTTGCTTAGTATCTCCCAACCTTAGTTTCAGCAAAATAGAGATCATCTGCTCAGCACATTAAAGTGCACTGTGCAGAGCTCGGCCTGTGCTAGGTATTCGGTTCTTGTAAATCACCATCCCTTTGGGCCAGGTTGATTTTAGCCTCCCTGACCTAGTGGAGAAGGGCAACAGTTGGCTCCAGAGGGGGACCCAAAGACCCAGGGAGGCACAGCCCCGGCTTCATTTCTTCTTCAGCACCTGCTGGTGCCGGGCCTGTGCTGGGCCTCGAGGTACCAGTGTGAACAAGCTGATCCTGGCACTAACGGAAAGAGCGGGTCTCCTGATCTGAAGTCTAGAGGTGGCTTTGCCATTGTGTTCAATGACCCCCTACACATCGAGGAGAAAGGCGAGGTGAGAGGAAGTCTGAGGACATTTGACTTATCCCTGTCCCTCTCTGTCACAGACCCCCCACCCAACCTGCCCTACTTCGTGAGGCGCTCTCGGATGCACAACATCCCAGTCTACAAGGACATCACGCATGGAAACCGTCAGATGACTGTGATCCGGAAGGTGGAGGGGGACATTTGGGTAAGTGGGTGGGTAGGTCAGGGTCCAATTCTGACCTTTCAGGGCTGAAGGGA
The DNA here is from genome assembly GCA_006410635.1 of Cephalophus harveyi. Taxonomy (NCBI): domain Eukaryota; kingdom Metazoa; phylum Chordata; class Mammalia; order Artiodactyla; family Bovidae; genus Cephalophus; species Cephalophus harveyi. The sequence continues at coordinate 404,189 of SJYT01014143.1, forward strand.
CAGGAGCCTCTGGAGGGAAGGGTCTCCTGACCAGGCCTGATCCGTCATCTTCCCCCAGGCCCTGCAGAAGGATGTGGAAGATTTTCTGAGCCCACTGCTGGGGAAGACACCTATCACCCAGGTCAATGAGGTGACCGGTACCCTTCGGATCAAGGGCTACTTTGATCAGCAGCTCAAAGCCTGGCTCCTGGAGAAGGGCTTCTGATGCCCAGCTGAGCAGCCTCTGTGACAGCATCCCCCTCAGACTGGAGTCCTGGGGATCCCGGGAGGAGGCTGTTGGAGCAACAAGGAAAGCGGGGGTACAGAGACCAGGACTGAAGGCTTTTGGAGCAGGTCTTGCATGCATAAAGGAGGAAATGGGACTCTGTATGGGTGTCAGCACTTGGGGAGAGCTGTCTAACATTGGAGACGCACCAGAAACAGCCAAGCTTGAGGGGAGTGTTAATTGCCTCCCTGCCCCACTTTGGCATGATCCTGCTCTCCCTTCACTGGAGCTCCTTGACTTTAGCCACTCAAGCTTTAGAGGTTGTTAACTGCCCCTCTCTCAAAAGCAATAGCCCAGCCTGGTTTACCGGAGGGTAGCCCAGGGCAGACCCACTGGGCACATTTCTTCCTTGGCCCGCAGACCTTCACTGCTGCAAAAAATCCGTGAGCCCTTCTTCTAGGTCAGACCTGGCTTGGTAGAGGCTACAGAGAACCCAGGGTGACTCAGACACAGATCCTGGAGGTCATTTCCAAGTGCCATGCACGTCAGACCCTGGGCTCATTCCCTTTACCCATGGAGAGGTAAAAAGTGGCCTCCACCTCATTCTGTATTAGACTTGGACCTGACTGGGTTTCTAGCTCCAGGAAGCTAAGTGATTAGCTGGCCTGCAGGGCTCCTTGAGAGTTCCTGGCACAGCCCACAGCCATCCGTCTCAGGTTGCTGACCTGGTATCAAGGCTGGACTTGAGGCAGGAAGATACTGACCTTTTGTCCCTATCGTCCCATCCTGCCCCAGCCAAGGACCCTTCACACTTGCCTCACCTTGGGAGTCCTAAAGGCCAGAGACTTGAGATCCCACCCCACCCCCACCTCAGGATCAGGTTGCCTCAAGACAGGATTCAAAGCATGGCTCCCCTACTTGCTCTGACCTCAAGCAAGGTAGTTACCTTCTCTGGGGTTCAGTTTTTTCATATGTAAAATGGGTATATCTTCCGAAGACCTTAATAATTCAACACTGTGCCCAGGGATAGTACTGCCTTATATAAACCCGCAGATTCCAGGCCACTCAAGGCTACAGCCTGAGTTTAGAAAAAGGGAGTGTGGCACACCAGTCCTATCACACCAGTTCCACCAGTCATTACTGCAAGTTTTTATTTGGCTGTATATACAATTTAAGCTATTAAAATTTGTACAGTATTTACAAATTAAATAATCATCTGAAACTTTCTCCAGCAACTCTTGTAACATAAAACCAAGGGGAAAAAGACAGGGCAGGCAAGGCCTTGGCTCCTGTGGGCCCTACCTGGCCCAGAGCCTTTTCTAAACTGGAAAGATGAGGAGCTCAGCCCTCCTGCTTCCCTTTCCTGGGGGTCAGGCATTCCAATTCAAAATTTAAGCCAGAAGGCATAGCAAGGAAGTACCTCCAGTTCTTCTAAACTCAAGAAAAATTCTGCAAGTTAAGAAGTGGCCTTTCCGTAGGTTCTGAGGCTTACAGTGGTTCAGAATCAGACACACGAGCTCTCAGCCTAGAGTGAGGCTGCCTGGTCCCTGCTGGGTGAGACCAGAGTCTCACCTTAAACAAACTACAGGGAGAAAAGGGCCCGGGGGGGAGGGGCAGAGCAGGGCCCCTCGGTGCTGTCGCCTGCCCCTCCACCCCCAGATACTCCTTTCCCTGAGTTGTGTGGTTGCCATTAAGACATGGAAGTGCCACAGGGCACCAAGGGCACAGCAGACCACTGCAAAGAGCTTCTGGAGAGTTTAGGTAGGAAAAGAGGTTAGGTATCAGTCTTGGTGGGCGGGCCGAGGAGCAAGTTCTGGCCTGCCTCCAGCCCCTTGAGTCCACACTCAGGAACGGGAACTAATACTGTTCGGCACTGCAGCGTGACTCCACACACAAGGGGGGCTCAGAGGGGCTGCCCCTTCTCCCAGAAGGGCATTGGGGGGTCAGAGGGCGTCTCAGATGCTGCACCTTTCTGCCTTCACGGGCCCAGCAGAATACAGGGCTGAAGGGTTGGAGAGGAAGCCTGCAAGTGACCCCAAATCCCCTTGGCTGCCAGGGGCCTGTAAGGGCTGGAGTCAGCTGGGGCCTCCAGCCTCTTTCCACTTGGTCTAGGGTGCCACCTCCTCCGCCTGAGAGCTGGGGGTTACTACTCCCTGGTGCAGGTAGGGAGGGAGCTGGCACTTGGTGGCAGGATGTGTCCCAGCGAGGGCTGCTCGAGGGGGCAGGTCAAGACTGGGGCGTTGTCAGTGGGCAACAGGGGACTCCAGCTTTTGTAGGCGGCGGCGGCGCAGTTCCGCTGCATCAGGCTCCCCATCTTCAGGCAGCTCCTCGGTGCCCGCTGACTCAGGAGCTGGGGACAGAGAGGTCCAGAAGTGGAACCCAGACAAGGCCCCTGGCCCACTCCCCGGGGGCTGACCGCAACTACCTGAAGGCTTCTCAGGTTCAGGGGCTGGTGGGGAGGCTCCTGGGGATGGGGTGGTGGCCTCAGAGCTGGGGATGCTGGTGGAAGAGGTGGCAGCACCAGCGCTAGGGGCAGCCTCCTCAGTGGGGTTAGCTGCGGTGGCAGGCCGGGGGGGCCTAGGAAGAGAAGGGACGAGAGGAAGGCGTGGCATCCTGGCCTGACTGGACAGACTACATTCAGTGCGCCTGGCAGGGTGAAGTCGAGCACCGATGTCACCAGCGGACGCCAGTGAACATGTGTTGCGTGACTCCTTGGAATTCTGTACCCCAGACAGTAAACCACGTACAGGCAGGGACTGCGGGCCACATTCACTGTTACACTTCCGAGTCCCCATTTGAGGTGCCAGGCACGTTCCAGACCAACTAAGACAGTCCACCGAATAACCCACAAAGCCCACGAGTCGCAGACTCAAGCTCCCCTCCAAGTCTGTACTGACATTGCTGGGTACCAAGCACTCTGTACATGTTCCCTGCGAACAGGAATTAGAACACCTCTATTCAAATAAGGTAACGAAGGTCACAAAGTGAGTGATAGGGTCAGGACTTGAACTTGGGCCAGGCTAGCTCCAGGTGACTTTATCTGCTGTCTCAGATCGAGGCAGTGATTCCCAGTCAAAGTGTCACCCTGTGTCAAGAGGGTGTACATGATAAAACTGAAGTACCAGGAATTATGAGTAATCTGACTTTAGGAAAGTATAAAGGTACAAGATCCAGGTCAGCTCTTTAATAAACCCCACTCCTCCGTAGATCCAGACAGGCCTTGTGCAGGGGCAGGATAAAATGACACCAAGAACCCTGACACCTTGGGTGTGCCTACAGGTAGAATGCCTGAATCNTAATCTGACTTTAGGAAAGTATAAAGGTACAAGATCCAGGTCAGCTCTTTAATAAACCCCACTCCTCCGTAGATCCAGACAGGCCTTGTGCAGGGGCAGGATAAAATGACACCAAGAACCCTGACACCTTGGGTGTGCCTACAGGTAGAATGCCTGAATCAAAGGGTGGCAGGAGAAAAGGGCCGAAAACCACTGCTGGGGCCTTTTCTTGGCAGCTCCACACCCCTGCCGCCCACCCTGGCCCCAGGTGTAGACGTACCCCAGGGAGGCGAGCACGGTGAGGTACTGATTGATCTGCAGCATGGCGGCGTCCAGCAGCGTGTGGATGTTGCGCAGGCTCTGTAGCCGGGCCTCCAGGTGCTGTCGCTCGTGGCCTTCCAGAGCCCGCAGCTCCTCTGGGGTCAGCCCAGCAAAGCCTGCAGGAGGCACAGGCATGGGGGGGAAGGCTGAAGGGAGAGAGAGAGGCTCAGCCTGGGCCTGACACCCCCCACCTCCCCAAACCACCCCTGGAAAGGCCCCACTTACCAAAGGGTGGAGGCAGCGGCATGCCCATCCAGGGAGGGGGAAAAGGGAAGCCGGGGGCAGGGCTGGCCTCCGGGGAGGAGGCAGGGCCAGGTGCTGGGGCAGAGGCGGCAGCAGCGGCTGTGGTTGTGACTGCTCCATTGGGCCGAGAAAGGGCGGCTGAAGAGCAAGAACAGGAAGTCAGCAAGTGTTGACAGGCCTCTGCTTCCCTTGCTTCCATCCCCTGGTTGATGTACCAAAAGGCTCACCTGCACTGCTGGATGGAGGGGCCACAGCCTCTCCTGAGCCGTGGGGAGGTGGGACAGGCGGAAAGGGGCCCATGGGGGGCCACAGCGGGAACATGCCTGGAGGGAAGGGAGGCAGGAGGCCCTGGGGGACTGCAGAGAGAAGACCAGTGGTGAGAAAAGGTCCAAACTGATAGATCCAGGTCGCAGGCAGGGGGTCTGGATGTCCCCTATCCTCTGCTCCCACAGGCCCTCTCTGAGCTCAGCACAGATCACTTGTGACTGCAATCATCTATGTCTCTTCCTTTGACCAGCCCTTGTGGCCCCCCCCACCCCCTCTAGAGGGTAGAGACTGTTTCACCTCAGGATTTCCCATTCCCAGTCCAGGGCAAGTACCCAACAGTGTTGGACGGCCAGATGAAGGGGCCACTCACAGTTGGGGGGCTGGGGCAGGAGTGGTGGGGCGTGGGGGGCAGGTGGCGGTCCCTGATCTGCAGGCTCAGGGGGCGGCGGTGACTGGGTTGGCAGCGATGCCCGAAGGACGTCCATACGGCAGGTTGGGCAGGTCTGCTGCCGCTGGAACCAGGAGCGCAGGCAGCTGGGGGTCAAGAGCAGGCAGTGGTTGGCAGGTCCCTGGGATTCTGCCTCCCAGAGCCACCCGAGGCTCAGGCTCCTCCGGGCGCCTCCCACCTGGTATGGAAAATGTGGTTGCAAGGCAGTCTCTTGGCACCAGTCACCATCTCTTCTCGGCAGATAATGCAGACGTTGTCCATCGCCTGCAGTTCCTCTGGGGTGGCGTCTGGATACCTGGTCAGAACAGGCCAAGGGCACGTCAAGACCAGAGCTGGAGGTGGGGCACCTGGGGCAGAGCTTGGGCGAGCAGCTGGGACGAGGCCACTTACAGAGTGTTCATGTTGCGGATAGCTCGGCGAGACATGATGGCGTCAGTCACAGCTTTCTTGAACTGCCTGAAAGGACAGTTTCAGTAGAGGAGGGAGACGGGGGAGGGGTCGAAGGTGTGGCGGGGCCAGGCTAGGCTCACCTCATGGCCAGGTACATCGGCCGGATGGCGAAGAGGGGGAACGTGTGCACCTTGATCATGATGGTCATGAAAGCCATGTACAGCAGAACCTTGATGAAGCCTGGGCGTCGGGGACAAAGAGTGACGGGTCACGGGGCTGGGCAGGCAGGGCTGGGGATGCCGGTACAGGCTGGGGAGGGCCAGGCTCCTCTCACCTGTGAACAGCTCGGTGTAGAGCATGTACACAGCCTTGTTGTCCCAGGGGTTTTCGCTCTGGAGGTCCACGGAGTGTAGCACATACTTGATGAAGATGGTGAGCACCATGGTCATCAGGATGGCGTACTGGGGGGGAGGGCAGGGAACATAAGAATGCAGCCCCCTTGCTCCAGCCAGACTCCGCTATCCCCAGGCCTGTGCACAGCGGAGTGCCACGGGACAAGCACAGGCTTGGACGCCACCGGGGTCCTCCTCACTTCTCCACTCACTAGCTGATGGGACTTTCAGCAACTCACTAGACCACTCTGAACTTCAGTTTGCATGTCTGTCAATGACAGAATTAACTGCTCCTGTGTAACAGTGTTACTTTGCTGATTAAAACAGATGCAAGTTGTGCCCAGCATACGGCCTGGCATACAGAAAGCACTCAATAAAGATGGACCATCATCACCAGACACGCCTCCCCAGCTGTCCATCAAGCTAATTCCTTCTGTCCATTAACAGCCAGCTCCTCTGGCATCAACTGAGCAACAGGTCAGGGCTCCTCACACATGCCTTTCTAGGCCTTGCCCGCTCTTCTAGGAGTGTGTAGTTCAGGGCTGGGACTGACAGCTGCTCCTTGGTGGCCACACGGGCTGGCCACAGAGCAGGTGCTCAGGAAAGGTGTGTGAAGTGATTCAAGGCACGTGCAGTGCCACCTCAGGCTTGTCCTCCCAACCTCCCAAGCCAGTTTACCTCAAAGCCAAACACCAGCTGCACAGAGGCCCCTCGGGTCAGGATGCTGTGATAGGCATGGCTGACGAAGAGGAAGTCCAGGATACCCAGGAGGAACATAAGGGCTGTGGGGACCCCCCAAATGGGAGGTTGGTGGGGTCAGCCCAGGGCCTGACAGCCACTTCCTGCTCCAAGACAGCGCCCACCCTCAAGCCCACCATGGCCCCAGCCATCTAGTCAGGTGGGCACACTCCACCAAACCCGGCGCCCTGGGATCTCTGGTTCTGCCTAAGGGTGGCCCAAGCTCCAGGTGAGGAGGCAAAGAGCTAACAAGGGGCCAGGCAGTTGAGAAGCCCTGGAGTGGAACAGGGCAGAGATGATGCAAATTAACTTCCTAAATTATCTTTCCTGTACAGCTGTGGGTGGAGCGGGCAGCCTGTGCTCTACGGCATGCTCCATGGTTAATGGCTTTTCATGTTCCAGTCCTTCATGGCGCCTCTTCTCCCTCAAGCTCCCTCCTCTCCACTCCCGTGGGTCTCACTCACAGACAATGCGGCAGTGAAAGAGCCAGGAGATATTGGGGCTGCGTTCCATCTGAGACAGAGCAGAGAGGGGGCCTGTCAGGAAGTCTGGGGCTCACCCCACACGCCCAACCCAGCCCGCACTCCACGAGTCTGCCCTCTAGCCACTCTGCTCCAGAGAACCCCCTGACCCAACTCACAAAGTCCACACGGTCCTCAGCCAGCCAGTGAAAACACTTGAGGAAGAGGAGGAGAGTAAAGAGGGCAACAAAGCGGGGGCTGAAGTCGTCCCGAAAGACGGTGAAGGCCAGACAAGTCTCAGTGACGGCATACCAGGAACGCTCCAGAAGGTGCTGGAGGTTGAACAAGGAAGGATATGGAACTCAGACATTCTGTGTGCCCAGCTCCCTGCCCCTCACCTTCGGAGCCATGAACATCTTACCTCCATCTCTGCTGCCCTCAGCTGTCCGAAAAACACCTTGCCCATCACCTTGCCCAAGAGGAAGACAAGGACGAAGGCCTGGATATACAGGACCTAGGAGCGAAGAGAGGCTATGTTTTGAGGTCACTTTCTGCCTTGTTCTGTCCGGGGCTCATCATTCAAGAACCTCTCCACATCCCCATCACAACTGGTTCCAAGTTAGGTCTGGCAGCTACTTCACTTTTCCCCTACCTACCTGACCTTTAGCCCCACCCCTGTCTCAAGCCGACTCCTCCTTCCCTCCCAGGGAGTTCCTCCCTCCCTGAGCCCTGAACTCACTGCCATGCTGGGGCTGGACTTGGTCAGGTACACCACCGTGGGGTAGAACTGGTGCTTGAGGTAGTAGGCATGAGCCACCACGGCCCCGGTCAGCGCCAGGCTGGCCGCCATCATCACGGCAGTTCGGAACATTGCCCTGGCCTGAGGACCTGCAAGGGGAAAAGAGAATTGTTGACGCCCATACCATGCCAACCTAGCACCGTGCCTGAGACGCCGCGTTAATAAACAGGAGAAAGGAAAGAAAACCTCACTTCGTCCTCACCATCATCGCGTCAAGAATAACATATGCTCCCCTATCTTACAAATTAGAAGGCTGAGACTCAAAGGGGTTAAGAGGTCACACTGACGCAAGGCCTGGAGTCTGAATTAGTCCTGTTTCAAATCTAGGGCTCATTCCACGCTGCCTTGCCAGACCGCCGCCTCTAGGGAAGAATGAGGAAAGGCGGCAAAGTCGGAGGAGGGACCTGGTCCCTCTGCCCCTAAAAGTGACTTTGATGGGGTGGGATGCGAAAGCAGAAACCTCCAGAAGCGGGAACAGGCCGCCTGGTCTGGGAGAAGGCAAGGCGCTGGGGGGCGCAGCCGGGCAGGGGCAGCGCCAGTGACAGCTCGGTCAGGGTGGGCAGCTCCGACGCGCGCCCCGCGGGAGCGGGACGGGGTACGTCAGCCTGGAACCCTGGCGCCCCCGCCCCGGGGCAGTGTCAACTCGGGGCACTGGAGAAACGGCCGACCGTCAGGATGCAGGAGCGGGACGGATAGGGACCCGGGTCACCCCCTCCGCCGCGCACCTGTAAGCGCCAGGAGCTGCGAGCGTCGCAGGCGGGGCCGGGCCTCCGGGAGAGCGGCCGCGCGGGCGCCCGGCCACCACCAGCTGACAGGCCGACAGCGGGCGGCGGGGCTGAGGCGGCGCGTCAACCCCGGAGGCCTCGAGGGGGAACGCCCAGGTCCCGACTCCAACCACAACCCGGATCCGACCCCGGCCCACTCACCAGGAGCCCAGCACCGCGAGCCCGCTCACTGCCCGCGACTGCGGAGGCGGCTCCGGTTAACAACACTCCCCACCCCCTGCGAGCCGGAACTTGGAGGGTGAGACACCTCACTTCCGGCGGGGCGGGGCGGGGCGTGGGTCGTACCACGCGCCCCCTTCCCGTGCCCGCGCTGCTGGTGGCGCCGGGAGTGGCAGTCCCACCACCCGTCTGGGGTTCGCGCCTACGGTTCGCGCAACAGANCCTGCGAGCCGGAACTTGGAGGGTGAGACACCTCACTTCCGGCGGGGCGGGGCGGGGCGTGGGTCGTACCACGCGCCCCCTTCCCGTGCCCGCGCTGCTGGTGGCGCCGGGAGTGGCAGTCCCACCACCCGTCTGGGGTTCGCGCCTACGGTTCGCGCAACAGATGAGAGAGGCGAGAGGTGGTCTGAGCGGCAGAGGGGCACCCGGGGAAGACTAGAGTCTCCCCATTTACTAAGCACAGATGGTAGCGTCTCCGCCGCTGAGTGGACTTAATTTAGCCGAGGACTCCGGCTCTCAAAGCAGCTAGCGGGAGAGGAGGGTGGGAGGGGAGTCGTGCGGGCCGTACCATTCGGAGGGGCTGCGTAGGCAAGGGAAAGACATTACGGGCCTAAGAGAAATAAACAGAATGTCTTAGAGACTCATTCCAAGGGGACTCACAACAGTTTGATAAGTTAGGTGCTTTCTCAGAGAACTGGATGCAGGAAAGAAAAACGTGCTCCCTCCTAGATCACCCCCAAATTGGGTGGAAGTGAGTTAGATCCCCGTGGCTGCTACTGATTGCTCAAAATAGAGTTACGCGTACCAATCAGACAAAGAAATGAAAACTGCTGGCCTATAGGAAGAGGAGAACAGTTGAGCCGTTGCTAGGGGCGGAAGGTAGCGTTGCCTAGGGCTAGCTCCAACCGTAGAAGGGTAGCGAGCGAGTAGAGAGGGCGCAATCCGTGAGTGAGTGTTTTGAGTCTGCCCCAGGGGAACGTTTCGAAAGGGAGGTGTACCTGGGACTAAGTAGAAGATAGACCTTTCATTCCGGTTCACCTTACGATGGGAGTGTTCTATGCAAAGGGACTGACTTCACCGTCGCGTGCCTTCACCCCTCCCCAAGCCTACTGCGTTGCTGTTCTTAGATCGTTCTGTCCTGGGCCGCCGTTGCCACAGATCGCCAGGTCTTGGCTGTCAATCAGCCAACCCAGTCTGCTCATTGAAAGAATAGAGTTAATGCGCCCACCGTGCGTTGCGTTTTCCTCCGTCATCGTATTTAATCAACAGCCACTAAAATTGATAAGCTACGTGGTGCTAGTCTCGTTTTGTACCGTGTGCTCAGTTGCTTCAGTTGTGTCCGACTCTTTGCCCGCCAGGCTCCTCCATCCTGGGGATTCTCCAGGCAAGAATACTGGAGTGGGTTGCCAAGCCCTTTTGCAGGGGATCTTCCCGACCCAGGGTTCTAACCGCGTCTCCTATGTCTCCTGCATTGCATTTTATGTGTTCTTATTTTATACATTCTCATTTTATATGTTGGAAATTGAGGTATAGAGATTTAGCAAGTCCTGGGATGGACACCGGATCTGTCAAACTCAGTTCCCATACTGTTAGCCTCAGTCACCTTTATCACCACTTGTTAACCTGAGTTGGCCTGATCAGTTTAACCTGTAGCCTGTTACTGAGCTGGCTCCCTTATAAGACCATCTATGACTTTCTAATGACTATATCCAGTGGGCAGCTTTCAGTTCTTTGGTGACTCAACCGCGCTCTCCTTCCTTCCTTCTGCACCGATTAGCATGAGGGATCTTTGATCCTCCAGGGATGGGATCCGTGCACCCTGCAGTAGAAGTATCCAGTCTTAATCACTGGGCCGCCAGGGACGTCCCCATCTCTCTGATTGTTAAGTCTTCTCCTTGAGCTTCTGTGACCCCACATGCCTCTGTGTTTCCCCCAATTATGTATCTGCCCTCTTCCTCGTTCCTTCATTTAAATGTTGTCCACAAAGTCCTTTCCTTCTCCAAGGAATGTCTTTCTCCTCAGTTATTATCACAGTAAACATTGCTTAACTTCTTGAGTTGGATGGGGGCCCCTTCTATGTATTCCCATGATATTTTGTGCTTCCGGTATAGTGGCATTCAGCACCCTGGGCTGATATTGGCAATGAACTTGACTCTCATTATTAGAGGCTCTGAGCTTAAGGATGGAGGCCCGAGTCTTTTTGCCCCACACTGAACAGAAGTAGATTTCCAAGCAAACAGTATCACCACTGATGAGACTGTAAGGCCGGACCGGGGACCATGATGGGCCGCCCCTCCTCTCCCTCCCGCCGGCGGGGGAAGTCCCTAACTTCCGTTAGGGAGCCTCCCAGATCCCGGGGACCAATGACAGCACACTTCACCAGTTAAAGCCGCCCCACCCCAGCCACGTAGAAGGACCTGTCAGCCCGCGACGCCTCGGTCTGGCAACCTATCCGAACCCCCGCCCATCTAGCCTGACCATCCCTCTCAACGAACGTATAAAAACCACCCCCAACACGGTCGGGGCCGCGGACTTCCTCGACCTGCCTCGCTCGGGTCCGGGAACCCTGCCCGGGAGCGCTTGGCCATTAAAAAGCCTGTTAGACACTCTTTTGGTGTCCTGGTCTTTTACCTAACAGAGACTTCCCTATTCTCCCTGCTGGGAGAAATAGGCAAATCCATAAAAATGGTCAAAGGGTTTAATAATCTTCTCTCATTCACTGACAAAACAATAAGTAGGCAGAAAGGACATAGTAGACTTGAGCAATGGAGAAGGCAATGGCACCCCACTCCAGTACTCTTGCCTGGAAAATCCCATGGATGGAGGAGCCTGGTAGGCTGCAGTTCGCGGGGTCGCTAAGAGTCGGACTGGACTGAGAGACTTCACTTTGGCTTTTCACTTTCATGTATTGGAGAAGGAAATGGCAGCCCACTCCAGTGTTCTTGCCTGGAGAATCCCAGGGACGGCGGAGCCTGGTGAGCTGCCGTCTATGGGGTCGCAGAGTCGGACACGACTGAAGCGACTTAGCAGCAGCAGCAGCAGCAGCAGACTTGAGCAATAATATCAATAACTTGTCCTGATTAACGTTTACAGAACACTTTATATGTTCTGTTACAGAGTACCTGTTTTTCTTAAATGAATATAGAACATTTACCTAGACTGATAGTGTGTGCGTGCTAAACTGCTCATTCGTGTTAGTTTTTGTCCCTGTGGACCTTAGCCTGCCAGGTTCCTCTGTCCATGGGATTTTCCAGGCAAGGATACTGGAGTGGGTTGCCATTTTCTCCTCCAGGGAGACGGATTTATTCTGGGACAGTAAACAAGACTCAATAAATTTAAAAGAATTCAAGTCATATAAAGTATTCCTATGACCACGATAGAATCAAATTGCAATCAAGAGAAATCCTTGGAAAATCCCCAAATTTTTGGAAACAAAACACTTTTAGGTAAGTAATGGATTAAAGAATAAACCACAAGAAAAATTAGAAAATATTTTTAACTGAGTGAAGGGGAAACATGATAGAAATTAAGGGATTCCACTAAAGAGGTATTGGGGGAATTTATAGCACTGAATGCTTACCTTAGGAAAGATGAAAGGACGGGACTATGACCTCTGCTTCCACCTTAAGAAACTGGAAAGAGAAGACAAAAATTGAACCCCAAATAAGCAAAATAAAGGAAGTAATCAAATTCAGAAAGGAAATCAATGGAATACAGAAATAAAAATCAAAGGAAAAGCTGGTTCTTTAAAAAGATAAATAAAATTGATAGACTTTCTAATCAGATTGATCAGGAAAAAAAAGAGAAAGACACAAATTACTGATAACAGGATTGAGAGGGGTGCTATCTGTATAGATTCTACAGATACTAAAAGGGCAGTAAGAGAGTATCATGAACAATTTTATGCCAACAAATTATACAACTTCTAAGCGGAGAAGGCAATGGCACCCCACTCCAGTACTCTTGCCTGGAAAATCCCATGGACTGAGGAGCCTGGTGGGCTGCAGTCCATGGGGTCGCTAAGAGTCGGACACGACTGAGCGACTTCACTTTCATTTCTCACTTTCCTGCATTGGAGAAGGAAATGGCAACCCACTCTAGTGTTCTTGCCTGGAGAATCCCAGGGACGGGGGAGCCTGGTGGGCTACCGTCTATGGGGTCACACAGAGTGGGACACGACTGAAGCGACTTAGCAGCAGCAGCAGCAGCAAGATGAGCAAGGCTAGGATGTCTGCTTTTCCCACTTCTACTCAACATTGTGCTGGAGGTCCTGGCCAGGAGACTAAGGCAAGGGAAAAAATTACAGATTGTAAAAGAAGAAATAAAACTGTCTTTGCTCACAGTCAGCTTATTGTCTATATAAATACTACTAAGCGCTTCCCTGGGGGCTCAGTTGGTAAAGAATCCACCTGCAATGCAGGAGACCCAGGTTCAATCCCTGGGTCAGGAAGATCCCCTGGAGAAGGAAATGGCAATCCATTCCACTATTTTTGCTTGGGAAATCTCATAGAGGAACCTGGTGTGCCATATAGTCCTTGGAGGCACAGAGTTGGATATGACTGAGTGACTAAACCACCACCAAGGAATCCACAGGAAAGCCAGTAGAACTAAGTGAGTTCAGCAGGTGTAGGATGGAAGGTCTCTTGCATACAAGAGAAACTACATTTCTAAATATTAGTAGTAAACAATTGGAAATTAAAAATTTAAAAATACTACTTTAGTTCAGTTCAGTCTCAGTTGTGTCTGATTCTTTGCAACCCCATGGACTGCAGCACGCCAGGCCTCCCTGTCTATCACCGACTCCCGGAGCTTGCTCAGACTCATGTCTATCGAATCGGTGATGCCATCCAAATATCTCATCCTCTGTCGTCCTCTTCTCCTCCTGCCTTTAATCTTTCCCAGCATCAGGATCTTTTCCAATGAGTCAGTTCTTTGCATCAGGTGGCCAAAGTATTGGAGTTTCAGCTTTAGAATCAGTCCTTCCGATGAATGTTCAGGACTGATTTCCTTTAGGATGGACTGGTTGGATCCCCCTGCAGTCCAAGGGACTCTCCAAAACCACAGTTCAAAATTATGAATTCTTCGGCGCTCAGCTTTCTTTATGGTCCAACTCTCACATCCATATACGACTACTGGAAAAACCATAGCTCTGACTAGATGGACCTTTGTAGGCAAAGTAATGTCTCTGCTTTTTAATACACTGTCTTGGTTGGTCATAGCTTTTCTTCCAAGGAGCAAACGTCTTTTAATTCCATGGCTGCAGTCACCATCTGCAGTGATTTTGGAGCCCAAGAAAATAAAATCTGTCACTGTTTCCATTGTTCCCCCATCGATTTGCCATGAAGTAATGGGACCAGATGCCATGATCTTAGTTTTCTGAATGTTGAGTTTTAAGCCAGCTTTTCCACTTTCCTCTTTCACCTTCATCAAGAGGCTCTTTAGTTCCTCTTCACTTTCTGCCATAAGGGTGGTGACATCAAATGATAGGGAGGGAACACAACCCCACCCATCAACAGAAAATTGGATTAAAGATTTACTGAGCATGGTCCCCCCGATCAGAACAAGACCCAGTTCCCCTAAAGTCAGTCTCTCCCATCAGGAACTTCCATAAGCCTCTTATCCTTATCCATCAGAGAGCAGACAAAAAGCCACAATCACAGAAAACTAATCAAACTGATCACATGGACCACAGCCTTGTCTAACTCAATGAAACTATGAGCCATCCCGTGTAGGGCCACTCAAGACGGATGGGTCATGGTGGAGAGTTCTGACAAAAATGTGGTCCACTGGAGAAGGGAATGGCAAACCACTTTGGTATTCTTGCCTTGAGAACCCCATGAACAGTATGAAAAGGCAAAAAGATAGGACACTGAAAGATGAACTCCCTAGGTCAGGAGGTGTAAAAATATGCAAGACTTGTACACTGAAAAGTACAAAACATTGCCAAGAGAAATTAAATATCTAAATAAATGGAGAGATACCATATCTGTGAAGCAGAACACTCAATACTTCTTTGATGTCAATAAAAGGGAGAAGATTAATAAAGAACAAAGCTGGCTCTTTGAATAAGCTAATAGGCAAAACTGTGGCAAGGCTGATTAAGAACATAAAATGAAGGCAAAAGCAAACAACATAATGAATACAAATGGGAGATAACCACAAACACAGCCAAGATTTAAAAGCGATAAGAATATAATAGGTGTAATTTCATGGCAATACATTTGAAAACTTAGGTGAAAGGAATAATTTCCTAGAAAAGAAAAGGTGTGTAAAACTGACCCAACACAGAATAGAGAACATGAACAGACCAACAAATATTTTTAAGATGACTCAGTATTAACTATCTCCATTTCTCCTCCAGACACAACTGATTATCCATGTGGGAAATAACTGGATTTCTATTTCACACCGTATACAAAAATCAGTTCTAGGAAAATTGATTCACTTAAATGTTAAAAAGCAAAAATTTTAAACTTTCAGAAGAAAATATGGGGAAATATGAGGTAGTCAAGGATTTCTTTAAAAAGACCCAACAAGCACAAACCATAAAGGAAAACAAATATGGATACATTTGACTTCATTAAAACATTAAATTTCTATGCACTCAAGATTCCATAAATAGGGTTAACAGTGGACGTGAAGAATCATACTGAAGTGATGGAAATGTCCTAAAACTGATTTATGATGAAGGTTGTACAACTTGATAAATTTACTAAAAATCTGTTGAATTGTGCACTCTAAGTGGGCAAATGACATATGTCAGATAAGCCTCAATAAAGTTATGCCATTAAAAAATTAAAAGATTCCATAGGTAAAGGAAACAATACATGACAGATTGGGAGAAGACAAAGGATTAGTATCCAGAATATGAACAGCACTCTTCCAAATCAACAAGAAAACCTGAAAGAAAAATGGTTGGAGCACTTTTCTAGTTGTTAGATGAAATGCTATTTTATTGATTCCTGGACTGTGTAATAAAACCAGTTAATCCACAAAACTTGAAAAGATACTCAACATCACCAATAATTAGGGAAATGAATGTACAAATAAAAATGAGATATAATTTTTTATTCATAGTGTTGGCAAAAAGTAAAAGTCTTAATATCCCTGTCTCTAGTGATCCAGTGTGTAAGACTCCACATTTCCACCACAGCGGGCACAAGCTCTAACCTGGTGGGAACCAAAATCCCACATGCCGAGAGGCATGGCCAAGAAGAACGTAAAGCAAAGTAACTCTGGTGGAAGAAGGTAAAGCAGAGTGGTTTGGCAATGTCTGGTAGATTTAAACACATAGCTGTCCTTCAACCTAGCAATTTCACTCCTTGAGAAAGTCTCCCATGTGCACAGAAAGGACACATGCAGAGAATATTCATTGTGGTTCTTCATAAGTAGAGGAGACATCCAAGTAGGCATTTTAAGAAGAAAATGCATAAATAAGTTGTAATTTAATCATGTGATGGAATTTTGTATACTGAAAATTGACAGAGGGAAAACTCAGCAGTGAACACAGGACTGGAAAAGGCCAATTTTCATTCCAGTCCCAAAGAAGAACAATGCCAAAGAATACTACCTTACAACTGTGCTCACTTCACATGCTAGCAAGGTGCTCAAAATCCTTCAAGCTAGGCTTCAGCAGTACATGAACTGAGAACTTCCAAATGTACAAGCTGGGTTTCAAAGAGGCAGAGGAAACAGAGATCAAATTGCCAACATTCATTGGATCATGGAGAAAGCAAGGGAGTTCCAGAAAAACATCTACTTCTGCTTCATTGACTAAAGCCTTTGACTGTGTTCACAACAAACTGTGGAAAAATTTTAAAGAGATGGAAGTCCCATACCTCCTTACCTGTCTCCTGAGAAACCTGTATGTGGGTTAGGAAGCAACAGTTAGAACCTTACGTGGAACAACTGTTCAAAATTGGGAAAGGATTATGACAAGGCTGTATGTTGTCATCCTGCTTATTTAACTTCTGTGCAGAGTACAACATTTGAAATGCTGGGCTGGATGAATCATAAGCTGGAATCAAGATTGCTAGGAGAAATATCAACAACTTCAGATATGTGGAAGATGCCACTCTAATGGCAGAAAGTGAAGAGGAACTAAAGAGCCTCTTGATGAGGGTTAAAGAGGAGAGTGAAAGAAGCTGGCTTAAAACTCAACAATCAGAAGACTAAGATCATGGCATCCAGTCCCACCACTTCATGGCAAATAGAAGGGGGGAAAATGAAAGTAGTGAAAGATTTTATCTTCTTGGACTCTGCTCCAAAATTACTGCAGATGGTGACCGCAGCCATGAAATGAAAAGATGCTTGCTCCTTGGAAGGAAAGCTAAGACAAACCTAGACAGCATTTTTAAAAGCAGAGACATCACTTTGCAGGCAAAGGTCTGTACAGTCAAAGCTATAGTTTTTCCAGTAGTCATGTCTGGATCTGAGAGCTGGTCCATACAGAAGGCTGAGCACTGAAGAATTGATTCTTTTGAATTGTGATGCTGGAGAAGACTTTTGAGAGTCCCTTGGACTGCAAAAAGATCAAACCAGTCAATTCTAAAAGAAATCAATCCTGAATATCTATTGGAAGCACTGTTGCTGAAGCTGAAGCTCCAAATCTTTGGCCACCTAATGTGAAGAGCTGACTCATTGGAAAAGACCCTGATGCTGGGAAAGATTGAAAGCCAAAGGAGAAGGGGTTGGTAGAGGATGAGATGGTTAGATACCATCACCAACTCAATGGACATGAATCTGAGCAACTCTGGGAGATAGTGGAGGACAGACGAGCCTGGTGTGCTGCCGTCCATTGGGTCACAAAGAGTCAGACATGACTTAGCAGCAGAACAACAAATTCAACATGAAGAAATCTCTAAAAAGTGTTGATCAAAATAACAAGTTACAGAAGAATACGTAGAATATGACACCCTTTCTTACATTTTGTTATGGATAGAGATTTACTTACTAGTGAAAATATAAAGAACTGCCCCAAATTTAGGATGGAAGTGGGGCAACGTAAGAAACATGGTCCTACAGAGATGCTTAGCTGTGTTTATAGTGTTTCTTTTCCTGTGCTGGGTCGGGGGGTATGTGTGTGTGCCTACATTTTTCTCTTTTTGTAATCTGAAATATTTAAGTAACAGGAATGAGGCAAATCTGTGTATCCTGGTACAGAAAAATTTCTAAGACATTTTATGAAGTTAAAAAAGTAACTTTCAGGGCTTCCTGGTGGCTCAGTGATAAAGGATCTTCCTGCCAATGCAGGAGACATGGGTTCGATCCCTGATCTGGGCAACTGCGACCCTACGCCACAACTACTGAGCCTCTGCACTAGATAGAGCCTGGGAGCCGCAGCTACTGAGCCCAGGGGCCACAGCTGTGGAAGCCCTTGAGCTCTGGAGCCCACGCTCTGCAATAAGAGAGGCCAGCTTGGTGAGAAGCTGGCACACCTCAGCCGGAGAGTAGCCCCCGTTCTCCACAGCTAGAGAAAACCATGTGTAGCCATGAAGACCCAGCATAGCCCAAAATAAATTAAGAAATGATTGTTTTAAAACAGTCACTTTTAGAAAAACATTATAAACACGATCTCATTTACGTAAACACAAATAAGCTGTGTGTATTTATATACATATGTATTATATGCACCTATTAAAGAAGGGTACACTGTTAAACAATGGACATCTCTAGAGAAAAGAGAATGGGGGTGGGGTGTTGTGAGGGGAGATTACTGTGTTTTACCCTGTTTATTAGTACTTGTATAATAATTTATAAAATGATTTTGAAGATTTCAATGAACCAGAAAATTCAGATACCAATGACCCGGGAATTCCAGTTCTAGGAACCTATCCTCACACAGAAGTCATTAAAGCAGGGTTTGTAATAGAGGAAATTGAGAAACAACCTACACATCCATCAACAGGCAGTGGTTAAATTATGTATCCATGCAGTGGAATGCTGGACTTCCCAGGTAACACTAAAAAGAACCCACCTGTCAATGCAGGAGATGTAAGAAGCACAGGGTCTGTCCCAGGGTTAGGAAGATCCCTTGCAGGAGGGTGTGGCAACCCACTCCAGCATTCTTGCCTGGAGAATCCCATGGACAGAGGAGTCTGGCAGGCTACCGTCCATAGAGTCGCAAAGAATTGGACTGGACTGAAGTGACTTAGCACACAGGCACAAGAGAATGCATTGGAAGCCTGGAATCTTGTCACCGCACCATCAGGGAAGTCCTGTCCTGCCACTTTCTTGATGGAACACTCCCAAGTACTCCCAGCCTCTCCTGATTTCCTAGAATGACCCCGCAGAACTGCACCACGTGTGAGGCCCGTGCAAGGCCTTGACCAAATTGCAAAATGGTAAGGAAATAAATGATTGTTCTTGTTGCAAACCTCTCAGTTTGAGGTGTTTTGTTTTGTTTCCACAGTCATTGACAACCCAGGAAGTCAGCAGCACATCTGGTTTGTCTCCCTGTTCCCAGGCCCAGCTCCAGGGCCCAGGACAAAAATAAGAGCTCAGTGAGTATTGAAGGAGTGAATGAACAAATGGATGTTGGATAGATGGATGGAAGAATGGCTGGAGGGATAAGTGAGCTGTCTTGGGCCTGGTAACCTGCGGGTGGTAGGTTGTGGCAGAATCAGGGATTCCAAGAGAAACAGCTTTGTGGAGGATGAGGCAACATGCTCTGCTGGGATTTTTATAAATGCAAGGTGCCTGCTAGGTCTAATTGGGGCAGCGTATTACAGGCAGTGCACTCATAGCCGTTCAAGTGAGATGATAACTGCAACCTGGAGACGTGGAAGCCTCTTCAGTGCAGGGGTTCCAGAGCCACACCATACCTGCCAGAACCACGGCGGCCGAAGTGATGCCTGGGGAGCCACCATTTCACTCAGCTCCGAATGTAAGTCTTGCATGATTGCAACTGTGGGAGGAGTGCCTGGAACATGTGGTTTTTACTGTTCCAGCCTCTGCAGTCCAGGAAGGCAGCTGGGAGGAGGTGGCAACAGATGCTGAGTGAGCCAATCAGCTACACCCACTTCCGCTTCTACTGGCTGCTCTGCCAAAGACCTTCCCAACTGGGTTTTTGGATTCCTGCACAATCTATATCCAGCCTGCCTCCCCCTTTCCACATGACCCACTTTGTATTGTGGCTGACTAACTTGTCCCATTCCCTGAAATATGCTTGTTCTTCAGACTAGCTGTCTCCTCTTTGGCTCCTCTTTCTGTAAGATGCTCTCTGTCTCCTATTTGCTCAGAAAACCCTTCTCACATACTCAGAGACACTTTCTAGCATCAGCTAAGAATCTGAGTGAGTCTCTCCTATGTCTTGGCGCCAGTGGCATTGACCCAATGGGAACACAGTCTTGTGTGACCCTATGTTGTAATTGCTCCAATGTCTGTGACCTGCATCAGGGCAGGGCTCACAATTAAAAAAAAAAAAGTACTGTACATGTGCTGTAAATTGCAAGGATAGTTATACAGCCCATTGCATGTTGAGCTCAGACTGTCTACCAGACACATGTTTAACCCTCAAAACAGTCCTGTGAGTCAGGTCCTATTCTCATGCCTATTTTATAGATGAGGAAACCGAGGCACAGAAAAGTTAAGCAACTTGCCCAATGTTTGCACAGCTAATAGGGGAAGACAAAGTCAGGATTTAAAGCAGGTAGTGTGGGGACTTCACTGGTGGCCCAGTGGTTAAGAATCCACCTGCCAACGCAGGGGACACAGGTTTGATCCCTGGTTGGGAAACTAAGATCCCACATGCCTAGGGGCAACTAAGCCTGTGCGGCACAGCTACTAAAGTCTGTGAACCCTAAAGGCTGTGTTCTGCAACAAACTGCAAGGAGAAGCCCGAGCACCGCAACTAGAGAAAGCTCCGGCACAGCGAGAAGGGCCCATGCACCGTGACGAAGACTCAGCACGGCTAAAGAAAAATAAATACATTTAAAAAGGAGAATTTCTATAAATAAGTGAAGCGGGCAGTGGCCCCACAGCCCCACTCTCACCCTCCGTACTTTGCAACATGTCCAGCTTCTCAATCCTGTGACAACTTGTTTCACTGATGAAAAAGCAGTGGCTCAGAGAGGGCAAGGAACTTACCCTAAGTCACCCTGGAGAGTGGCTGAGGTGGGACTGTCTGGCTTCCTGACACACCACAGCCCTCCTATAAGCCACCAGGTCGCCCTGTCTGGCCCCAACTCCCTCAGGGTCTGTGATGAATCCACCCCTAATCCAAGCAGGGTTGGGGGGCGGTGTCCTTCCCAACAGTCTCTGGGCAAAGCCAGGGGACAGCCACCACTGGGTTAGACCACCTGGGTGTCCTAGGAGGGCAGAACAGGCCTCGAAGTCCGAGTCTCTGCCCACTGCAGGGGGCAGGCAGCCAGGTCTGAGGCCACATCAGAACTCAGCTTGGCCACCAGGGGTTCAGTGAAAGGGACCCACAATACAGAGGACAGGTCCAGGGACAGCACCTATTGCCCAGGTCTAGCACAGACAAAGAAAGGTGTGGCTTGAGCAATCAGCCTGCCCATCAACACACTTGTGTGGAACCTGCTCTGCATCAGAGTAGGGCTCAATGCTGGGAACTCAGTTGTGAGCAAAAAGACACCTTCTGCTCTCAGGAGCCTTCTTGCCCAGGGTAAGAAACCCAAGGCACATTCCTTTCCTCCTGCTTCTGCCTTGCTCCTGTCTTCTTCCCATTAGAACAGATGGAGTTTCCCTCCTCCCATGGGTTTTCATTCATCCAACAAGTATATACTGAGTCATCACCATTAGCCAGCCCTTGTTCTAAGTGTAGAGAATGAATTTGTGGACAAAAGAGATAAAAATCTCTGCCCTCCTGGAGCATGCATTCAATAAAAGATGACAAACAAGGAAACACATAGCGAAATCCACAGGGGAGGGGAGAGGAGGGACTTCCTTGGTGGTTCAGCGGCTAAGACTTTGAGCTCCCAGCACAGGGGCCCTGGGTTTGATTCCTAGTCAGGGAGCTAAATCCCACAAGCTGCAACTAAGAGTTAGCACGTGTGTGTGTGTGTTGTCGCCTCAGTCATGTCCAACTCTTTACAATCTTATGGACTATAGCTTGCCAGGCTCCTCTGTCCATGGGATTCTCCAGGCAAGAATACTGGAGTGGGTAGCCACGCCCCTTTCCAAGGGATCTTCCCCGCCCTGGGATCAAGCCAGCACATCTTATGTCTCCGGAGGTAGCAGGTGTGTTCATTACCACCAGCACCACCCGGGAAGCCCAAGAGTTCAAATGCCACAACTAAAGATCCCACTTTAGTTTAGATCCCAAACAAAAAATATTTTTAAAGATTTAAAAAAGGTAGAGAAGGTGGAGCAGGAGGAGGATCCTGAGTGTTTGAAAGGTGGAGAGACAGTTCTCTCTGAGCTGGAGGTGGGTATAGATGTGGATTCAGGTAGATACAGGAGCAGGAAAAGAGAAGTGAGAAGTGGGGGAGAAGCTGGGATTAATTATCTCAGAAAGAGGGAACAGGAACTTGGTATTGAGCTGCAGCAGGAGTATCAGGAAGCATATGTATCCAAAGAATTTTATGGCCCTCTGGCCCTGAGTTCAAAGTGAAACAACCTTCTGGTTATCTGAGTTGATTTCTACCCCCGCACAGGCACCGAGTTGGTGGAAGTGTTCAGCCAGGGATGGAACCTTCTGGGTATGGCAGTTTGGGGACATGTCCATACATTCATGGATACCTCTCATTTCAAGAGGTGGACCCTAATTCTCCTCGCCTTGAATGTAAGCCATACTCAGTGACTGGCTTGTAATGAATAGAATAAAATGGAGTAGAGGGTAGGAATGGCAGGAAGACACTCAAGCAGCCCAACAGGCAAGTCCAGGTGCTGAGGAGCGGAGGCCCACAGCCGTGGGAGTGACCCCTGGGAAAGGGGAATCCTCCAGCCCCAGCCAGGCTTCAGATGACTGCAGCTCTGGCCAGCTTCACTACAAATCTCACGAAACTGCGAGTCAGACCCTCCCAGCTAAGTTGCTCCTGAATTCCTGACCCACAGAACAGTGAGATAAATTGCTTTTTAAAATTTTAAGCCATAGAGTCCTGGGATAATTTTTACACAACAACAGTTAACTCATACACCAGGTGTCATGGATAGATTAAGGAGCAGTTGAAGGGTGGGCTTCCTCTCAGCATATGCGAGAACCCAACTCCTTCTAGTTGATGACCCTGCTATCCCCAAGGGGCCTTCGGAGTTCCCTGCAAATCTTCTGCATTTGGCTGGAAGTTGAGGATATAGAAAGTGAGAGAGACCGTAAGAGACGGAGGTTTTCAAAGGCCATATCTGGTAATGAATAATAAAGAGTAATGAAAAGTGGGATGAGGAAGTGACATATAAAACGGAGCCAAAAGAGGATTAGAGGGTAGGAAGGGAGAAAGGCATACAGATCAGTGGGAAGATCTCGGGCCTGAAAGTCTGTATTTTAGGAAGCAAAGAGAATCCCAGCGCGACTGGAGCCTGGGGAGAGAGGCTGAGAATGGCCGAAAAGGAGTCAGAGCAGGTGGGTGGGGCCTGATGTGCCAGATGGCACAGGGGCCTGTCGCCAGTCTCTACAGGACTTGGGGTTTATCCAGGTCAGTAGGAAGACCCTGCAGGGTTTCAGCAGGAGATAGCTGAACAGATCTGCTCAGAGCACCAGCCTGGAGGAGGGAGGGGAGCTTCAGCTGGAGCAGGAAGAGTGGTCAGGAAGCTGATGCAACTGCTCAGGGAGTGATAAAGACAGTGGTGCTGGGCTGAGCAGGGTGGACAGGCTGAAGGATGATGGGCCAGGAGGCAGTGTTTGATTAAGTGTGGGCGGGGGAAGGACCTCAGAGGCCCCAGTCGTCTTCTCTCTTTAAATTTTTTTTTTTTTTTTTCCTGGTTTGGCTGCACGGCAGTCATGTGGGATCTTAGTTCCCCGACCAGGGATCCAACCCACACTTCCTGCAGTGGACATGTGGAGTCTTAATCTCTGAACCACCTGCCCCAGTCTTCTTGTGGAAGGTAGAATTGTTCTTGAGGATGGGGCTTCCCAGAGACAGCAGATTTGCAGGCAGCATGTCGAGTTCACTTTGTAAGCTAATGAGATATTTGACATGTACAAAGTAATTGATGTCAAATATAAATAAGCAAGGGCTTCCCCAGTGGCTCAGGGGTAAAGAATCCTCCTGCATTCGATCTCAGGGTTGGGAAGATGCCCTGGAAAAGGAAATGGCAACCTACTCCAGTATTCTTGCCTGGGAAATCCCACGGACACAGGACCCTGGCGGGCCACAGTCTGTGGGGTCCCAAAAGAGTTGGACATGACTTAGGGACTAAACAACAACAATAACAAGTACTTAAGCAATGGAGTGAAATCAAAATAAATACCCAGCTTGAGAATCAGACTATTAGCAACATCGCCAGTTCCCTGTTTCTCTCTCCCATCACACCTCCCTGTCTCCCACCCCAAGATACCATATTCCCAATTATATTATTTTTAAATATTAAATGGTTTTAAACTCATTACCTTGATTTTATTTTTCTCATAAACCCAAGTGGTTATTTTATTGTAAATATGCTTGCAAAAATGTTCCAGTAAATCATTGAATGGATTTGCTTTTCAGTGCAGAATTGACTGCACTCCAGATAAAGCTGCCAGTATTTTGATCCCATCTCAACCACTGCCTCTTCTGTTGCTCTAACCATTTGTCCCCCTCTGCCTCGTGGGGTCTTTATCACTGGGCATTGCACAATGAGCCTCAGCGTTCTCCAAGATGATGCACTTTTTCCCTCCTCTCATCTGTTAAAAGGGTAAATTACATTAATTTTATTTTCCCTAACCTTGCACTTTTGGAATGAATCCAACTTGTGCAGGGCATCTTATCTTGTCTATATATTACTGCTGCAGCTGCTAAGTCGCTTCAGTTGTGTCCGACTCTGTGCGACCCCATTGACGCAGCCCACCAGGCTCCCCCGTCCCTGGGATTCTCCAGGCAAGAACCCTGGAGTGGGTTGCCATGTCCTTCTATATATTACTAGGTTCAGTTTAATAATTTGCTTCGGTTTTTCACATCTGCGTTTATGAGCCTGTATTATGAGCATGAAAGTGAAAGTGTAAGTTAGCTGCACAGTTGTGTCCGACTCTGCGATTCCATGGACTGTCCTGCTCCTCCTTCCATGGAATTCTCCAGGCGAGAGTACTGGAATGGGCTGCCATTTCCTTCTCCAGGGGATCTTCCCAACCTGGGGATCGAACCCAGGTCTCCCACATTGCAGGCAGATTCTTTACCAGCTAAACCACAAGGGAAGCCCAAAGTATGAGCATACGTGATGCCAAAATCTAAAAAGGACTGTATAAGAAAAAAATACTGCAGGCTCATAGACACAGATGTAAAAACCTAAGCAAATTATTAACCAAACTAGTAATATATAAACAAGGTAACACACTGTCCCCAAGTTGGATTTATTCCAAAACTTCAAGGTGAGGAATAGGAAAATTAATTAATGTAATTTACCCCTTAACAGATTAGATGCTACATTTAAGACATATGAGTGGGAAAGGTCTCTCTTTTTATATACCTTGGAAGAATTTGTACAAGATAGAAGTGTTTGTTCTTTGAATGTCTAGTTAATCTTCCATTGAGGCCTTTCCTTTATGATAAGATTAAAAATTTTTTTAATTGATGTATAGTTGATTTACAATGTTGTGTTTGTTAGTTACCGGTGTACAGCAAAATGATTCAGTTATACATATGTACACATTCTTTTTTCAAAATATTCTTTTCCATTATAGTTTAGCATAGGACATTGAATAGAGTCCTCTGCGCTATATAGGAGGACCTTGTTGTTTAGCCATTCTACATCTTTGTGATAAAATTTTATCTACTGATTCAATTTAATATTATAGAATTAATCGGCATTTTTGTTGTTGTTGTGTGACCTTTTCGTTGTGGCTCAAGGACTTAGTCACCCTGAGACATACGGGATCTTAGTTCCCTGACCAGGGACGGAACCCCCGTCCCCTGCATTGAAAAGCAGACTCTCAACCACTGGACCACTAGGGAAGTCCCTAATCAGGATTAATATTCCTACTTGTTTTAGTTTTGCTGAGTTTTATTTTTGTATAGGGACTTGTCTATTTTTACATAATTTAAATATATTAAAATTACATAAAACATAAAAGTTGGCATTAAGTTGCTTATAACATCTTTCCATTTTTATTGTCTAACATATCTCACTTTTATTTCTGTTATTGTTAATCTGTGCCTTCTCTTTTAAAAATTACTCTGATTACAGCTTGCCAAAGGTTTGTCACTTTTATTGGTATCATTCAGTTCATTTCAGTTGCTCAGTCGTGTCCAACTCTTTGCAATCTTATGGACTGCAACATGCCAGGCTTCCCTGTCCATCATCAACTCCTGGAGCTTGCTCAAACTCACGTCCATCAAGTCAGTGATACCATCCAACCATCTCATCCTCTGTCGTCCCCTTCTCCTCCCACCTTCAATCTTTCCCAGCATCAGGGTCTTTTCCAATGAGTCGGCTCTTTGCGTCAGGTAGCCAAAGTATTGCAGCTTCAGCTTCAGCATCCAATGTACTCAGCTTCAGCTTCACTTCTTCCAACGAATATGCAGGTTAATTTCCTTTAGGATTGACTGGTTTGATCTCCTTGCTATCCAAAGGACTCTCAAGAGTCTTCTCCAGCACCACAATACCAAAGCATCAGTTCTTCGGCACTCAGCCTTCTTTACGGTCCAACTCAAATCCAGACATGACTTCTGGAAAAACCAAAGATTTGACTATATGAAATTTTGTTGGCAAAGTAATGTCTTTGCTTTTTAATATGCTGTCTAGGTTTGTCATAGCTTTCCTTCCAAGGAGCAAGTGTCTTTGAATTTCATATTAAAAAGAAAAGAAGGTAAGGTTGAAGTTGCAAAGTCTTTTACCATCTAGGTTCAGAAATCACACGATGTCATTTCCACAATGTCCCGTTGGTATACAGGTCAGCTTTATTCCATGAATACCAGGCTCATTTGAAGGCCACTTGGGAGGCTGGCTACCACAACTGTCCTCTCTCCTTGGTCTTCTCCATTTGGAACAATTTCTCAGGTTTCTTTTTCTTCTATGAACTTGAAACTTGTGAAAAGTATTGGCCAGTTATTTTGTAGATTTATCTGATGTTTTCTAATGCTTACTTTGAGGTTATTCATTAGGGGCAAGAATAATACAGAAGTGATGTGCTTTTCTCAGTGAATCCTACTGGGTGGTACGTGAAATTGGCTTGTCTTGTTACTGGTCACATTAACTTTGATCACTTGGTTAGGATGTGTCTGCCAGGTTTCTCCAATGCAAGCTGACTCATTTCCCCTTTGTAATTAGTAAATATCTTGGGTGAGGGGAGATACTTTGAACTTATGCAAGTATCTTGTTTCTTATCATACTTTTTTAATCATCAATGATTCCTGCCTGCAACAAGTACTACTGTGGTATTTGCCTAATGGTGATTTTCTATTTTCAGCACGCCTTTTCCTTTTATTTACAAAATCCTACTGGAAGAAACAACTATCCAGCTTCCGTGGTGGCTCAGTGGTAAAAAAAAAACCCACCTACAATGCAGGAGGCATGGGCTGGACCATTTGATCCAGGAAGATCCCCTGTGCCTTGGAGCAACAAACCCGTGCACAGCTATTGAACCTGGGCTCTAGAGCCTGGGAGCCACAACCATTGAGCCCACGTGGTTCAACCACTGAAGCCCAAGTGCCCTAGAGCTTGTGCTTCACAACAAGAGAAGCCACCGCCACAACTAGAGAGTAGCCACACCAGGAGCCACAGCTCCACTTGCCACAACTGGAGAAAAGCCCAGGCATCAGCGAAGACCCAGCACAGCCAAAAATAAACAATTTTTTAAAAGAGAAAGAGCTGTCACTTCTCCTCCATTTACTTATTTATTTATACCAGTATAGACTCATGGATATTTGTTTTATTCCATGGGTAACAATCCCTTACAATCTATGATAGTTAATTTTATATGTCAACTTGACGGTATCAAAGGGTGCCCAGATAGGTGGCTATATATTATTTCTGGTTGTGCCTGTGAGGGTATTTCCAGTTGAAATTTCCAGTTTGCTCAGAATCAGTGAAGAAGTTTGCTCTCCCAAATATAAGTGGGCATCAGCCAGCCCGCTGAGAGCTTCAGTAGAGTGAAAATGTGGAGGAAGGAAGAATTCACCCCTCTACCTCATTCCTGGAGCTGGCCATCGATCTCCTGTCCTTGGCCACCCTTGTTTCCAGGTCTTCAAATTCAGAAGTAATTACACCACCACTTTCCTGGTTCTCCAGCTTGCAGACAGCAGATGGTGGGACTTTTCCACCTCCATAATTGCATGAAGAAGTTCCTAATAACCAGGGTCCCCAACCTCCCAGATCTAATGCTTGATGCTCTGAGGTGAAGCTGATGTAATAATAATAGAAATAGAGTGTACAATAAATGTAATGTCTTGAATCATTGGAAACTATCCCCGCCCACCTCCGCCATGGAAAAATTGTCTTCCAAGAAGCCAGTCCCTGGAGCCAAAGAGGTTGGGGACTGCTGCCTATACTAAATCTCTTTGTGTGTGTATCCTATTGGTTCTGTTTCTCAGAAGAACCCTAACTAGTGCACTATCATTGCTTATTTTATTGTTCAAATTGTCCCAGATTAAGCCCCAGGGAGCTCCTTCAGGTTGACTTATCTGGCTCCTTGCTTTCTGTCACTAGGTGATATTCCAGATTCATGATGTACCATCTCTGCACCAGCGCTGAAGTGAACCATTTTCTCCAAAGAGCCCTGATTCCTTTTCACTGAAGAATGGAATTTAAGAACCAAGAACTGGGCATCAGCAGTGCTCATTGTTACTAGGGTGTTATCGCCTCCAGGTCCTCTCAGTGGATAGAGTAGGAAATATATGTATGTCTGTACCCATGTGTTTCTAGATCTGTATACATCTGTACATACGTATTCATCACACAAGTTTATACTAATGCCTTTAATTCTCATCCAACATCATAGGGTTCTTTCTAGCTTTCCCCTTTTCCTCACTGACAGTGAGAAATCGGATTCTCATAATTTACAATATTCTATTTATGTGCTTAGTACATGTAAATATTAAATAGGTTCAGAATTTCTAACCCACATCTCTCTGAAAAACAAATTTGCTACTAAGAGTACAATACTTGTATTGTTCAGTTCTTTTTCCTTACAGTAGTTACTCAAAGATTGAAGCTGGAATCAAGATGGCCAGGAGAAATATCAATACCCTCAAATAAACCACACTTATGGTAGAAAGCAGAGAAGAACTAAGGAGCCTCTTGATGAAAGTGAAAGAGGAGAATAAAAAAGTTGGCTTAAAACTCAATATTCAAAAAACAAAGATAATGGCTTCCGGTCCCATTACTTCATGGCAAATAGATGGGGAAACAATGGAAATGGTGAGAGACTATTTTCTTGGGTTCCAAAATCATTGCAGATGGTGACTGCAGTCATGGAATTAAGAGACACTTGTTCCTTGGAAAAAAAGGCATGACCAACCTAGACAGCATACTAAAAGGCAGAGATATTTCTTTGCCAACAAATGTCCATCTGGTCAAAGTTATGGTTTTTCCAGTAGTCATGTATGGATGTGAGAGTTGGACCATAAAGAAAGCTGAGGACCGAAGAATCGATGCTTTTGAACTGTGGTGTTGGGGAAGATCCTTAAGAGTCCAAGATCCAACCAATCCATTCTAAAGGAGATCAGTCCTGGGTGTTCTTTGGAAGGAATGATGCTAAAGCTGAAACTCCAGTACTTTGGCCACCTCATGCAAAGAGTTGACTCATTGGAAAAGACTCTGATGCTGGAAGGGATTGGGGGCAGGAGGAGAACGGGACAACACAGGATGAGATGGCTGGATGGCATCACCGACTCGATGGACGTGAGCTTGAGTGAACTCCGGGAGTTGGTGATGGACAGGGAGGCCTGGCGTGCTGCGATTCATGGGGTCGCAAAGAGTTGGACACGACTGAGCGACTGAACTGAACTGAAGAAATATATGTCACATATTATATATAATATTAGCATTCTATTATATATTAATTATACAAAGTAACATTATACATTGGTTATTATATACATATTTGTATAAGTACATATACATATATTAAGATATATACATACATACTATATATTAATGTATAAAGTGAAAGTGAAATCTCTCAGTCGTGTCCAACTCTTTGCGACCCCATAGACGGTAGCCTACCAGGCTCCTCCGTCCATGGGATTTTCCAGGCAAGAATACTGGAGTGAGTTGCCATTTCCTTCTCCAGAGGATCTTCCCGACCCAGGGATCGAACCCGCGTCTCCCTCATTGTAGGCAGATGCTTTACCGTCTGAGCCACCAGGGAAGCCTATATTAATGTATAAAATATCTGTTAATTCCTATTTTCTTTAATGTTTTTAAAAAGAAAGAGTGTTGAATTTGGTAGGTTTTTCTAGCATCTATGCAGATAAGCATATAATTTTTTCCTTAAATGTATTAACGTGGCCTGTGATATTAATGGATTTCTTATCATTAAATCAATCTTGGGCTTCTGGAATAAATTCCCCTCAGTCGTGGTGCATTGTTTTCTTGCTGTAGCGTTGGATTACATTTGGTGATATTTTACTTAGTATTTGTGTTTCAATATTCATGAGTGATTTGAGTCTGTAGTTATCTTTTATTATTCTGCCCTCTAGGTTTAGATGTTAATGTTTTTCTTGCTTCATAAAACAAATAAGTTATAACTCAAGCATACATCAATAAACTTTTTAAAACTGAAAAAAAAAAATAAAAGAAACAAAGAATGTTCTGAAATGATTTCTAGAACATTGGGACTATCTATTCTTTAACAGATGTGAGAAACTTCTATGAAACCATCTGGGCCCAGTGCTTTTTTGTGAGGTAGTTCTTTAAAACTTTCTTTATTTCTTCTATGGATATTGGTCTAGCTAAGATTTTTTTCATTATAATGAGATAAATTTTGCTAATCTCTGTTTCCCTAGGACAGTATTACTTTGTCCCAGGCTTTCCAAATTTACTTGAATTAAAGTCTGCACAGTAACCTCATAATTTCAAAATTCTTTAAAAAGTTTCTTTATTTAAAAAATTATGGTAAAATATGCATAAAAGTTCCCTGGAGAAGGAAATGGCAACCCTCTCCAGTATTCTTGCTTGGAAAATCCCACGGACAGAGGAGTCTGGTGGGCTACAGTTCACGTGGTCACAAGGAATCGGCACGACTGAGCATCTGAGCATATATACACAAAAGTTACAATTTTTCAATTTTTTAAAAGGTATGATTCAGGGCCAAAAGGAGAAGGGGGCAGCAGAGGATGAGATGGTTAGATAGCTTCACCAATTCAATGGACTTGAATCTGACCAAATTCCTGGAGATAGTGGAGGACAGAGGATCCTGGTGTGCTACAGTCCATGGGATCACAAAGAGTCAAACATGACTTACTGACTTAACAATAACAATAATTCAGTGCATTAGGTGGTTCACATCATGCAACCCTCACCACCATCCATCCATAAAACTTTTTTCTTCTTGCCAAACAAACTCTGTACCCATTTCCCTCTCTCCTCAGCCCCTGGAAACCACCATTCTACTTTCTGTCTTTATAAATTTGACTATTTTGTATAAGTTTAAAAAAAGTCTTTACTGAGGTAGCATTCATATGGCATATAATTTACTCCTACAAAGTGTACAATTGGTTCTTAGTATATTCAACGTTGTGCAACTATCACCACAATCCAATTTCAGGACATTTTCATGATGCCAAAAAGAAACTCAGTATCTATCAGCAGTCACTCCCCACTGGCTGTTGCACCAGCCCCAGGCAACCACTAATCTGCTTTCAGTCTACAGTTTTGCCTATTCTGGACCTATCACATAAATAAAATCATACCATATAGTGCCTTTTGTGACTGTCTTCTTTCATTTAAAATAATATTGTCCAACTCATCTGTGTTGTAGCATGCATCAGTACTTCATTTTTCTTTTTTTTTTGACCACCATACCTCAAGGCTTGCAGGATCATGAGTCCCCAACCAGGGACTGAACCCTAGCGCTCAACCGTGAAAGCATGCAGTCCTAACCACTGGACCTCCAAGGAATTCCCAGTGCTTCATGTCTTTTTATGATTGAATAATATTCCCTTGATGGTCATATCACATTTTGTTTAATCCACTCATCATTTGGGTTCTTTCCACCTTTTAGCTCTTGGAGATTATGCTGCTGTGAATATCACATACAAGGTTTTGTGTGAACACATATCTTCAGTTCCCTTGGGTATACACCTGGGAGTGGAATGACTGGATTATACGGTAAGTCTATAATTAACTTTTTGAAGAACCACCAAACTATTTTCTGAAGCAGCTGCACCATTTTACATTCCCACCAGCAATGTGTGAAGGCTCCAATTTCTTCACGCCCTTGTCGACACCCGTCATTTTGTGTCTTTGTTAGCCATCCGAGTGGGTGTGAAGTAGTGTCTGTTGTGGTTTCTCTTTTTCTTGTTGCACTTCCTTAATGACTAGCGATTCTGAGCGTCTTTTCATGTGCTTTTGGCTGTTTGTGTATCTTCTTTGGAGAAATGTCTATTCTTTTGCCCATTTGAAAAATAGGACTATTCGACTTCTCTGGTGGCTCAGTGGTAAAGAACCTGCCTGCTAATGCAGGAGACACAGGTTCAGTCTCTGGTCCCAGAAGATCCCACGTGCAGCAGGGTAACTAAGCCCGTGAGCCACAGCTAGTGAGTCCGTGTGCTAGAGCCGGGGAGCTGCAGCTACGGAGACCACGTGCCAAAAGCACGTGGGCCGCACGCCCTAGAGCCTGTACTCCGAAACCCAAGAAACCACCTCAATGAGAAGCCTGCATACCGCACCTAGAGAGTAGACCCAACTCTCTGCAGCTAGAGAAAGCCTGCACCGCAGTGGAGATGCAGCAGGGCCAATAAATAAATAAATACATAATTAAAATGAAAAAATAAGGGCTACAGTTGTCAGAGTCCTTTAAATATTACAGGGACAAGTTCCCTATCTGATACCTGGTTTGCAAATATTTTCTCCTATTTTTGTAGTTGTCTTTTTACTTTCTTGGTAGTATCCTTCACAGCATAAAGTTTACAATTTTTATGTAGCTTATTTTTTCTTTTTTGTGCTTTTGGTGTCATATCTAAGAAACCCTAACCCAAGATCATGAAGATTTGTGCCCATATTTTCTTCTGAGAATACTATGGTTTTAGTTCTTAGATTTTAGGTCTATGATTCATTTTGATTTTATTATTCGTCTGGTGTGAGACAGGTGTCCAACTTCATTCCTTTGCGTGTGGTTATCCAGTTGTCCCAGCACCCATTTACTGAAAAGACTGTTCTTCCCTTATTGAAAGATCTTGGCACTGTTACAGAAAATCACTTGACCACAAACGCAGGGGTTTATTTTTGGATGCCCAGTTCTATTATACTGATATATTTGTCTGTCTTAATGGTGAGATGGAGCAGGACCCTATGATCCTTGCCCCCATGTCCTCTGCCTACCTTTTGTCTTAACCAAAGAATAAGTTTAATCAGAGAAGCGAGAAAGTCAGAAACAAAGGAAAACAGTCCAACAATCCTAAGTAATTGTTTAGTCATTAAATCTAGTCAAGGACATTTAGTTCCTTCTCAAGGACTAGAGACAATATTATGAGCCATATCCTGTGAGCTGTCTTTTAGATACTGAAACCCCCACCTGCTGGAAGAAGTTAATTACATGATGAACAGATTGTAGCCATGATATAATCTGACAAATTTCAAGAACTGGCCTCTAAGAAATGGGAACAAATCAACCATGGAACTAAAGATTAACTGTACTTAAAACAGTCAAGACAATACTGGTCATGCCACTGATGATCAGTTTCAAGATGCCTGTCAAAGTGGTCTGCTGTTTCTGCATTTAGCCCCCTCTGTCTATATTGTCATTGGGGAAAGTCCACCTTTGGACAGGTGGTAGCCCTTCCCAACCCTGGTTGCTGGAATCCAAAATAAAGTCAACTTTCCTTTCCACCGACCTTGCCTCTTTTATGGCTTTTGAGTGGCAAGCACCTGGACCCCACTTTCGGGTACAATGGCAGTACTACACAGTCCAGGTTATTGTAGCTTTGCAGTAAGTTTTGAGTCCAGGAAGAATGAATCATGCAGCTTTGTCCTCTCTCTGCTTTTTTTCTTTTTTAAATTTTTATTGGAGTAGAGCTGAATTACAATGTTGTGTTTGTTTCGAGTATACTCCCTAATTTTTTTCTCAAGATTGTTTTGATTATTTTGAGTCTCTTGCATACCCACATAAATTTCTGAATCTTTACTTTGCTGTATATCTGAAACTGGAGAAGGCAATGTCAACCCACTCCAGTACTCTTGCCTGGAAAATCCCATGGACGGAGGAGCCTGGTGGGCTGCAGTCCATGGGGTCGCTGCGAGTCAGACACGACTGAGAGGCTTCACTTTCACTTTTCACTTTCATGCATTGGAAAAGGCAATGGTAACCCACTCCAGTGTTCTTGCCTGGAGAATCCCAGGGATGGGGGAGCCTGGTAGGGGAGCCTGGTGGGCTGCCGTCTATGGGGTTGCAGAGAGTCGGACACGACTGAAGCGACTTAGCAGCAGCAGCAGCATGCCTGAAACTAACACAATATTGTAAATCAACCAGAGTTCAATTTTAAAAATTAGCCATCACAACAGCTCATTTCATTTTGTTGTTGTTCAGTCCCTCAGTTGTGTCTGACTCTTTGTGACCCCATGAACTGCAGCACGCCAGGCTTCCCTGTCCTTCACCATCTCCCAGAGCTTGCTTAAATTCATGTTCATTGAGTCGGTGATGCCATCCAACCATCTCATCCTCTGTTATCCCCTTATCCTCCGGTCTTCAATCTTTCCCAGCATTAGGGTCTTTTCTAATGAGTTGACTCTTCGCATCAGATGGTCAGAGGATTGGAGCTTCAGCTTCAGCATCAGTCCTTCCAATGAATATTCAGGACTGATTTCCTTTAGGATTGACTGGTTAGATCTCCTTGCAGTCCAAGGCACTCTCAAGAGTCTTCTCCAACACCACAGTTCAAAAGCATTAATTCTTCAATGTTCAGCCTTCTTTATATCATTTGTTCACTTCTTTTTATCACTGAATAATATTCTATTTTATGGATATACCACAACTTTGTTTATCCATTCACCTATTAAAGGATATCTTGATTGCTTTTGTTTTTGGCAATTATGAATGAAACTTGGAGAAGGAAATGGCAACCCACTCCAGTGTTCTTGCCTGGAGAATCCCAGGGACAGGGGAGCCTGGTGGGCTGCCGTCCATGGGGTCGCACAGAGTTGGACACGACTGAAGCGACTCAGCAGCAGCAGCAGCAGCATGAATGAAACTGATAGAAACATTTGTGTGCAGGTTTTTGGGTGGACATAAATTTTCAACTCCCTTGATAAATACTAAGGAGGACGGTTGCTGGATTGTATGTAAGAATATATTTAGTTCTGTAAGAAACTGTCAAACTCTCTTCCAAAGTGCCTGTACTGTTTTTCATTCCTACCAGAAATGACTAAGAAATCCTACTGCTTCACATCCTCACCAACATTTAGTGTTGTTAGTGTTGTGGATTTTGGCTATTCTAATAAGGATGTAGGGTATCTCGTTGCTTTAATTAGCATTTCTCTAATAACATATGATATGGGACATCTTTTTACATGAGTATTTGCCATCTGTATATTTTCTTTTGTGAAATGTCTGTTAAGGGTTTTAGCCCTTTTTGAAATTGGATTTTGTTTTCTTATCATTATGTTTTTGTTTTTGTCTTTTTTTGGCCAAGGCGTGTGACTTGCAAGATCTTGGTTCTCCTACCAGGGATGGAACCCAGGCCCTCAGTAGTGAAAGCACAGAATCCTAACCCCTGGACTGCCAGGGAATTCTCTCCCATTTTGGAGTTTTAAGAGGTCTTATATATTTTGAATAACAGTCCTTTAACAGATATGTCTCTTTTACAAATGTTGTCTCCCTGTCGAATTCTCTTGACATTGTCTTTTGCAGAGCAGAAGTTTTTCATGTTAATGAATTCCTTTATCAGTTGTTTTTCCACAGATCATACCTTTGGTGTGGTATTTGAAAAATCATGGCCTTACACCTTAAACTAATACAGTGTTATATGTCATTTATATCTCAGTAAAACTGGGGGGAAAAGTTATGGCCAAACCCAAGATTTTCTGTAATGTTAACTTCTAGGAGGTTTATAGTTTTCTATTTTACCTTTAGGTCTATGATCCATTTTCAGTTAATTGTTGTAAAAGGTATAAGGTCTATGTCTAGATTTTTTTTTCCATGCGGATGTCCAGTTGTTCCAATATCATCTGTTGTATAGACTATCTTTTCTCAACAGTATTGCCTTTGCTCCTGTGTCAAAGAAAGACCCACTATATTTATGTGGATCTATTTTGGGCTCTTGAGTGGGTGAAGCCTGGTATTTGTGCACAGCCTTCCCAAGCCCCAGGGTAGACTGGGACCCAAGGAGGGCCCTTCCTGGCTGCATCTTTCCCTGACTGTCTTATAAATGTCCAGTTGCCATTTTACCTATTGCAATTAGTATCAAGGAGTACCTTCTTAATTGGTCTCCACAAAAATATCAAAGATCTCATTTTGTTTGATAATGCTAATAGGCATTGTTCCAGATAAGGTAAGTGCCTCAGGCAAAGTTCTTTATGGCCTGCCTTTCCACCTGGGCAGAACCTCTGCCCCACACTTTAGAAACTAGGAGTAGGGAAAGCAGCCCATTATCCCTGAGTGACACCCCTGCTCTAGAAGCTGGTGGGAGTGGGAGATAGCAGCTCCTGGTCTTCTTGACTTTTCCCTTCTGGTGTGGACTCTGTTTCAGGAGAGCCATGAGGATCCAGTATTTTAAGCCTGTCGTGCCCAGATTGTAGAGCTTCTTGCCTGCAAGTGTGGGTTGTGTTGGAGAAGAGACGCCCAGTTCTCTTTTGCTGCACCTACCTGAAACAGAGCTTCAACAACGAGAGGATGAGAGACATGGACCACCTGCCTTTCTCAAGGTGAGAGCTTCGCTCTACACTGGGATGTGGGGACTAGAGTGGGAGAGGGTGCCCCCTGTTTTTTTGGCTGCCCCTGGGTGGAGTTAAACTCCTGGAAGACAGAAAGGAGAAGAGGAAGAAGGAGAAAGCGGTGGGTGGTAGCTCTAAAGTCATAGACTCTCACTGTTTTTATGTGTTTGCTTTTGTTTTTAAATCGAAGTATAGTTGATTTGGACTTCCCAGGTGGCGCAGTGGTAAAGATTCTGCCTGCCAGTGCAGGAGATGCAAGAGCTGTGGATTCGATCCCTGGGTTGGGAAGATCCCCTGGAGTAGGAAATGGCACTCCACTCCAGTATTCTTGCCTGGAAAATTCCATGGGCAGAGGAGCCTGGGGGACTTCTCCAAGGGGACACAAAGAGTCAGACATGACTGAGCAACTAAGCACATAGTGGATTTACAGTACTGTGTTAGTTTCAGGGGTACAGCACAGAGATACTGTATTTGTGCAGATTATATATTAGAGGTTATTATAAGATAATGGGTGCAATTCCCTGTGCTAAATAGTGTATCCTTGTTGCGACTCTCCCTTAAATGAATGTTTCTGAATTTGCTGGATATGCCTTTAGGATAATCTCCAGACTAAATAATTAGGTAAAAAATTTCTTTCTAGTTAGATAGTTGTTTTACCTGGGGGAATTTCAACTGTGCTCCTCACTCTGCCATTCTGAAAATCAAATCTTAAGATTTTAAACATTTTCTTATTCCGAAGGTTGTTTTCCTCTTGTCACTTATTTGCTATATATGTTTTCCCCCCTTTTTCTTGAACAAGTTAACTAGTGGTTTGTCTGTTTGTTAATTTTTCCAAAAATACAAGTCTAATTTCTGTCCCCTACTGCACTAATCTCTGTTTTTCTCATTATTCTTCCCTCTTTGTGCTTTCTTTTGGTTTACTTTCTTGTTGGTTTTTTCCCCTAGTTTCTTAGAATTGGGAATTAAATCCAATTCTTCTCTTTTACTTTAAATATAAAAGTGTTCTGTGTAATGAACGTTCATCTAATCATTGCTGTACTTTTATTTTGATTTCTTTTTTGGCAGCTCTGCATGATGTGTGATATCTTACTTCCCTGACCAAGGATAGAACCCATGCTCCGTGAAGTGGAAGCTCAAAGGCCTATCCACTGGACCACCAGGGAATTCTCTCTAATCACTGCTTTAAATGTATCTCATAGAGTCTTATTATTATTTAGAATTTTGTATTCCAGTTTTTCACCTAATTAATTTTGTTTTTGTTTTTGTTGATGACTTATCATTTTGTTACACTGTATTCAGAGAATATTGTTTATAACATTTCCATTTTATTCAACTTACTAAAATTTTTTTGTGATTAATATGATTAACTTTTTGTGGATATTTTGTTTCTTTGGATTTATGGGGTTGGTTTTTTTTTTTTTTTAGGGGAAAGTTTCCTCTGTTGATGTGTGTTGGATTTTATGTTCTGGTAATTTTTTGGTTTTTAAATAACAGTTCCAAATGGATCTGTTAACCTTTTCCTTGTTCATTTTTTTGTGCTATTGGGGTGTTTTACTAGATTCCTAGCTCTATCGAACACTCTCATGTCAATATACCAAAGTCCAGACACTTTAGTGGATTTTAATTTGTTTAGTTGGGGGAAGGGGTTTGTGTCCTTCGATTTTCTGTTTAGCTTTGTTTCTCTTTTGTCTTGTAAGACCCTAAATTTTTGTTTTTC
Organism: Cephalophus harveyi; assembly: GCA_006410635.1. Taxonomy (NCBI): domain Eukaryota; kingdom Metazoa; phylum Chordata; class Mammalia; order Artiodactyla; family Bovidae; genus Cephalophus; species Cephalophus harveyi. The sequence continues at coordinate 442,505 of SJYT01014143.1, forward strand.
CCCTCCTTCATCACTCAATTGCCCAAAGACTCTTCAACCATTTGCTGCCCCCCTTTCCCCTTTCCCAGAACCTATGTATTTAAAAGACTGACCCTTCAAATGCCATATATTTGAAGTCCCTTCCCCGTAGACTGCATTCTGATGTCCCAGGACATTTTCCTATTATTTACAGCCTGCAGAAAAAAATGTCCTCTTCCCGTTGAAGGTTTTAGATTGACGAATTGGACCGTGTTGCCAGCTGTCCTTTTCTCTCTTCCCTGTTTTTCTGGGCACAGAGCCACCTGACAAGGTGGAGCGGGGCCGGAGCGCAAGAGACCAGCACAACCCTGTGGTTCGTTGTCATTCTGTTTACAGTTATTCTGAAGAGTAGTTTCCCCGGTGACTCAGAAGGTAAAGAACCTGCCTGCAATGTAGGAGACCCGGGTTTGATCCCTGGGTCGGGAAGATTCCCCTGGAGAAGCGCATGACAACCCACTCCATTCTTGCCTGGAGAATCCCATGAACAGAGGGGCCTGGAGGGCTACAGTCCATAGAGTCACAAAGAATCAGACAAGACTGAGCGACTAACATCTTCACTTTCATTCTGAAGTGTGGACATTCTCTGCTTTCAAGTTATGCTGAGGCTACAGCAGAGTTTTATTTCCCACGCTTGTTGTTTTGACTCGCTTGGGAAGGAAGCACTGGGAGATGGGGACATAGGCAGCCACTGTGGTCCTTGATTACCCAGAAGTCCCTCTGCTTTTTCTTTGTAAGTTTTTTTTTTTTTAAACATGTATTTATTTATTTGGCTACGCTGGGTCTTAGTTGTGCCAGGGGCATCTTTTGATCTTCCCCGCAGCCTTTGGGATCTTTAACTCTTAGCTGCAGCAAGTGGGATCTAGTTCCCGGACCAGGGATCAAACCTATTCCTTGCATTGGAATCTAACTGGACCACCTGAGAAGTCCCACCTTATAACTTTTAAAGGCGGAGTTCAGCTCATTTATTTACACCCTTTCTTATTTTCCAATATATGCACTTGAGGTCATAAATTTTTCTCTAAGAATTTTTAGCTGGATGCTCTATCTTTGATATATGATATTTCATTATGATTATAATCTAAAACAATACAAGTTTATACTCTATTTTCTAATTTCAATTGTGGGTTTTTTCCCCCGTGATCCAGATATTTCATAAAATGTTTCTTAACTTCAAATGCATGGGATTCCCCATTTTTCTGTTTTTTGGCACTGTTTAACTTAATTATATTGCAGTAAAAAGAATGCAAACTATATGATTTTACTTTTTTGAAACTAGTTGAGTTGCCTGATGGACTAGAATTTGATGGATTTATGGGAAATGTTCTTTATATGCTATCTGCATTTAGGTGCAATGCTTCACTAGGTCAGATTTGTTAACCATGTTCTTCATATCTTTTATATCCCAGCTAAATTTTTTTGCCTGCATGTGTCATGGAGTCTACAAATAAAATAGTGATGTAATATGTTTTTCCTTGTGGTCCTATATATGTATATTGTATTCTATAGAATAGAACCACAAGTGCTGAAGGATTGATACTTTTGAACTGTGGTGTTGGAGAAGACTCTTGAGAGTCCCTTGGACTTCACAGAGATCAAACCAGTCAATCCTAAAGGAAATCAACCCTGCATATTCATTGGAAGGCCTGTTTTTGAAGCTGAAGCTCCAATTTTGGCCACCTTATGGGAAGGGCTGACTCACTGGAAAAGACACTGTTGCTGGGAAAGATTGAAGGCAGAAGGAGAAGAGGGCAACAGAGGATGAGATGGTTGGATGGTATCACTGACTCAATGAACATGAGTTTGAGCATGCTCCAGGAGTTGGTGATGGACAGGGAAGCCTGGCATGCTGCAGTCCATGGGGTTGCAAAGAGTCGCACATGACTTGGTGACTGAACAACAAATATATAGAACAGAACCATATATATATATATGTATATTTATTGCTTGTTGATCTTATTTTTAAGGATGAATTTTAAATTGCTGTGTATTTATAAAATCACTAAGTAAGCAACCTCTTTAACCTGAAATTTAATTTTTTCTGATTTTTTTTCTAATATAGCTATTCCAGCCTTTAGTAAACATTTGCCTAATATTTTTTTCCATCTTTCTGATAGAGATGAAGTAGAATAATCAAATAGTTAGCTCAGAAATCCCATTAGGGGATTGTAAATAGAGAGGAAACTTTAAGGGGCTTTGAGAGATCATGGTGAGTTAATGATCATTCAAGAAAACAGGTTTGCTTAACTACGAAATCAAGTAAGCTCGCTAAGGAACAAAAACATGCAACAGAAGGATGAGACGTGCCTCAAAACAATAGAACAATGGTGGCATGAAACCCACATTCTGCCCAGTGAGCTCATAAGTTAATGATCCCTAGGACATGCTCTCTACACACATGATAATTTGTGGAAAGGATACACGTAAAAGTGAAAGCCCCTTATTGTACTGAGACCTAAAATAATTTTTCCATTGCACCATGACAGTCCTGGCTTGACCATGTAAGGACAAAAAAACTCCCCTGCCCAACCTGGAGGAGGAGCTGATAATGGAAGCATGATGTCTATTCACGAATGAGGAAGAAGATGATCTTGTTCTCTCCCCATTTTTCCTTTGATTATAAAAATGTAACCCACTAAGTGCTGGAATCAAGATTGTCAGAAGAAATACCAATAACCTCAGATATGCAGATGACACCACCCTTATGGCAGAAAGCAAAGAAGAACTACAGAGCCTCTTGATGAAAGTGAAAGAGGAGAGTGAAAAAGCTGGCTTAAAACTCAACATTCAAAACACTAAGATCATGGTATACAGTCTCATCACCTCATGACAAATAGATAGGGAAACAATGGAAACAGTGACAACCTTTATTTTCTTGGGCTCCAAAATCACTGCAGATGGTGACTGCAGCCATGAAATGAAAAGACGCTTACTCCTTGGAAGAAAAGCTGTGACCAACATAGACAGCATATTAAAAAGCAGAGACATTACTTTACCAACAAAGGTCCATCTAGCCAAAGCTATGGTTTTTCCAGCCATCGTGTATGAATGTGAATAAAGAAAGCTGCGCCAAAGAATTGATGCTTTTGAACGGTGGTGTTGGAGAAGATTCTTGAGCATCCCTTTAACTGCAAAGAGATCCAACCAGTCCATCCTAAAGGAAATCAGTCCTGAATATTCATTGGAAGGATTGATGCTGAAGCTGAAGCTCCAATACTTCGGCTACCTGATGGGAAGAACTGACTCATTTGAAAAGACCCTGATGCTGGGAAAGATTGAAGGCAGGGGAAAAGGGGACGACAGAGGATGAGATGGTTGGATGGCATCACCGACTCGATGGACATGAGTTTGAGCGAGCTTTGGGAGTTGGTCAAGGGCAGAGAAGCCTGGCACGCTGCAGTCCACGAGGTTGCAAAGAGCTGGACACGACTGAGCAACTGAACTGAACTGAAGTACTCAGGGCAGTGCGATGCTCAGCTACCCCTCGTAAGCCTCACAAGCGTCCTATTGTAATAAACCACTTCTGATCTATCACTCTACCTCTCACTAAGTTCTTTCTGCACTGAGACGTTGAGGATCAGAACCCCTCAGAGCCCTCTGAAACGCCACCTAGTGGGTTCACTTCTGCTTCTGAATGTGTTACATGCATCTTTTAGAACTATCCTATATTTTTTGTGTATCTTTTATAAATACAGGTATATCTCAGAGTTATTGTGCATTCCCTTTCAGACTACTACAATAAAATAATATTGCAATAAAGCAAGGTCACAAATTTTTTGGTTTTCCAGGGCATATAAAAGTTGTTTACACTCTATTATAGTCTATTAAGTGTGTAGTAACTTTATGTCAAAACGAAACCATGTATATACCTTAATCAAAAAATATTTTGTTGCTTAAAAATGGTAACCATCATCTGAGCCTTCATGATGATGGATCATGAAGAGTCATGACCAAAGCTTTCCTAGGGGCTCAGTGGTAAAGAATTCACCTGCCACTGAAGGAGACACAGGTTCAATCCCTAGTCCAGGAAGATCCTGCATGCTGTGGAGCAACTAAAGCTGTGTCCACAACGGAGCCTGTGCGATAGAGCTGGGGAATCAAAACTATTGAGTCCACACGCCATAGCTACTGAAGCCCTTGCACCTGGAGCCCGAGCTCCACGACAAGAGAAGCTACCACAGTGAGAAGCCCGCATACCACAACAAAAAGTAGCCCCCGCTCTCTGCAACTAGAGAAAGCCCACACAGCAGTGAAGACACAGCACAGCCAAAAATAAATAAATAAGTTAATGAAGGGTCATGATCTTTTTGCAATAGTAGCATCATCACAATAAATATAATAAAAATGAAAAAGTTAGAAATTTTGGAAGAATGACCAAAATGTGACACAAAAACACAAAGTGAGCAAATGCTGTTGGAAAAAATGATGCCAATAGATTAGCTCAACATATGGTTGTGATAAAAGAAATGTTCACATATTGAGCTGTGGGAAAGTCATTCTGGCTTATACAAGGGTTAGCTGCTTTAATTATTAAATAAAAAGACGCGATGACCAGAAGTAGAAAATATCCACGTTAAAAGTAAAGATTAAATTCCTCCTGGGACGCCAATGCTGGTTCTCTTTTGTTTAAGACCACTTCCCAGGTGCCAAATCCATACTGACTCGCTGTACTTGCTGTACTTGCTGGTCTGTTTTCTTGTTTGTTTAACTTTCTGTTTTATGTTGGAGCATAGTTGATTAACAATGTTGTGATAGTTTCAGGTATACAGCAAACTGATTCAGTTATGCATATGCCTGCATCTATTTCAAATTCTTTTCCCATTTAAGTTGCTACATAATATTGAGCAGAGTTCACAGTAGGTCCTTGTTGGTTATCTACTTTAAATACAGCAGTGTGTACATGTCAATCTCAAATTCTCCAACTATCCCTTCCCCCGACCCTTCCCCTCTGGTAACCACAATTTTGTTCTCTTAAGTCTGTGAGCCTATTTTAATTTTGTAAATAAGTTCATTTCTTTTTAGATGCTATATATAAGTGATGCCATACAGTATTTTTCTTTCACTGACTTACTTCACTCAGTATGACAATTTTGGGGTCCATCCATGTTTATGCAAATAGCATTATTTCATTCTTTTTAATGTCTGAGTAACATTCCATTACTTCCCAAGAATCCGGCTGCAATTTGAGAGACCTGAGTTCAGTCCTTGGGTTGGGAAGACCCCCTGGAGAAGGGAAAGGCTACCCACTCCAGTTTCTGGCCTGGAGAATTCCATAGACTGTATAGACCATGGGGTCGCAAAGAGTCGGACACGACTGAGCGACTTTCACTTTCAACCTTCCGTTGTATCTATGTATGACATCTTTATCCATTCCTCTGCTGATGAGCATTTAGGTTGCTTCCATGTCTTGGCTATTGTAAGCAGTGCTCCAGTGACCACTGGGGTGCATGTATCCTTTTGGACCGTGTTTTTCTCCAGGTATATGCCCAGGAGTGGGATTGCCGGGTCATACGGTAGCTCTGTTAGAGTTAGTTGCTCAGTCGTGTCCGACTCTTTGTGACCCCATGGACTGTACAGCCCATCAGGCTTCTCTGCCCTTGGGATTCTTCAGGCAAGAGTACTGGAGCGGGTTGCCACTGGTAGCTCTAGTTTTAGCTTTTTAAGAAATCTCCATACTATTCTCCATAATGACTATTCCAATTTACATTCCCACCAACGGTGTAGGAGGGCTCCCTTCTCTCCATACCCTCCCCAGCACTTGTTGTCTGCAGATTTTTTGATGATAGCTGTTTTGACTGGTGTGAGGTGATGTCTCATTACAGTTTTGATTTGCGTTCTCTATGTTCCATTTTTCAAAACCTGGAAGGAATGTATTTCTGATTTGTTTAATGTTCTTTGTTCTGATGAGTTATAAAACTGTGCTGAAAAGCCTGCTTCTCTGGAGCAGTTCCTCAGAGTAATCTGGAAAGCTGGCTTCCAGGCCACAGTCTTCAGCTCGCTTCAAATAAAACTCTTTTCTAGGGAATTCCCTGGTTGTCCAGTGGTTAGAACTCCATGCTTCCACTGCCAGGGGCAATAAAAGGTCCCACAAGCTGTGCAGTGCAGCCAAAAAACGAACCAAGAAACAAACAAACAAACAAAAAAACCCTCTTTTCTATTCCTAGTATAGATTGTTTACTGATTATTCTTTTTGACAGTTATCATAAACCTTCAATTTTTTTTTTTTTAAAAAAGCAATATCTGTGAAGCGCAATAAAGCAAAACACAATAAACGGGTGTAAGCCTCTAGCTTGTAGCACAATTATTTTATAAACAGTGTATTAGTTAGCTCAGTAGAAATTATGCTGTGATAAATGTGGTAGGCAGAATAATGACCTCCCAGATATGTACTCATCCCAGTTCTTGAAACCCATGAACATATTATCTGACATGGCAAAAGGGACTGTTATTGTCCCGGTTCACAGTTGCCTAGACTTAGCCTGGAGGAGCCTGATAGGCTGCAGTCCATGGGGTCACGAGGAGTCGGACACGACTGAGCGACTTCACTTTCACTTTTCACTTTCATGCATTGGAGAAGGCAATGGCAACCCACTCCAGTGTTCTTGCCTGGAGAATCCCAGGGGCGGGGGAGCCTGGTGGGCTGCCGTCTATGGGGTCGCACACAGTCGGACACAACTGACGCAACTTGGCAGCAGCCAGACAAAAAAATAAAAGATAATTACAGTTTCAAGCCATATTGGGAACATGATTAACCTAACAATAAAATATTACATACAATTTGGGGGGTCATGCAGAGTGCTGTGGTAAGTGGAAGTGCATACACGCACATTTTCAACCACCCAGCCAGTCTGTCTTTTGGTTGGTGCATGTAATCCATTTATATTTAAAGTAATTATTGATATGTATGATCCTATTACCATTTTCTTAACTGTTTTGGGTTCATTTTCTGTAGGTCTTTTTCTTCTCTTGTGCTTCCTGCCTAGAGAATTTCCTTTAGCATTTTCAAAAAGTTTATTTCCTATTCATAGTACACATCCTTCACTGTTTAGCTTGAATGTGTGTGTTTGTTTGTTTGTTGGCATGCCACACAGCATGTGGGGTCTGAGTTCCCTGACCAAGGATTGAACCTGAGACCCCTACAGTGGCAGCACCTAATCTTAACCACTGGACCGCCAGGGAAGTCCTTATGTTGTCTTTATTCTAGACCCCAGGCTAGAGAGGCTACCACCACCTGGAGGTGCCCTTGACCCAGGGCAGATGGAAAGCAGGACAGGCCAAGCCACCTTGGAGCTCTTAAAGCTTCTACTGAGATGTGGCATGAACGATTTCTGCTCAAAATCCACTGCCTGAACCAAACCACACAGGTAAGCCTACATGGAGTAGGAAGCAGAAGGAAGGACACATTGTCCTTTGGGGAGGGGGCAACATGTATGAGGGTCCTGGGGCAACAGGGGGCGGAGTTGGGGGGAAGAGTTGACAGGAGACCTGAAAGAAGCTGCTGTGGCTGGAGGATGGTGATGGAGGGTAGGGTTGGGGTGCTCTTGGAGAGATTCACGAGGGCCTTATAAGCCATTCATTCCTCCAAATGTGAGCAACAGCAGGCTCCGAGTCAGCACAGAGGGTCTGGGGGCTGATAAGGCTGACAAGGTGCCTGTTCTGAAGGCAGTGACCTGGTGGGGAAAATGCACGAGAAGTAAGTAAATAAGGAAGCAAGATGATTGCAGACAGTGATCAAATACGTTCTATAGTTTAAAAGTGTGTGTTTTACTTGTTTTTAAATTTTTTTATTGAAGTATAGTTGCTCTGGTTTCCCTGGTGGCTCAGCGGTAAAGAATCTGCCTGCCAATGAAGAAGACTTGGGTTTGATCCCTGGGTAGGGAAGACCCTCTGGAGAAGGAAATGGCAATCCATTCCAGTGTTCTTGCCTGGGAAATCCCAGGCACAGAGGAGCCGGGCAGGCTACAGTCCATGGGGTCCCAAGAGCCAGACATGACTTAGCAACTAAACAGCAACATAGCTGCTTTACAATGTTATGTTAGTTTCTATTGCCGTTACTGTTCAGTCACTAAGTCATGTCTGATTCTTTGTGACCCCATGGACTGCAGCACACCGGGCTTCTCTGTCCTTCACCCAGAGTTTGATCAGATTCATGTCCACTGAGTCAATGATGCTAACTAACCATCTCATCCTCTATTCCATAGCAAAGTGAATCAGCTATACACATGCACACGTGCTCAGTAGCTCAGTCATGTCTCTTTGTGACTCCATGGACTGTAGCCCATCAGGTTCCTCTGTCCATGGAATTTTCCAGGCAAGAATACTGGAGTGAGTTGCTACTTCCTCCTGCAGGGGATCTTCGCGACCCAGGGATCGAACCTGTGTCTCCTACATCTCCTGCATTGGCAGGTATATTCTTTACCACTGAGCCACCTGGGAAGCCCATGTATACATATATACCCTCTGTTTTGGATTTCTTTCCCATTTAGGTCATCACAGAGCACTGAGTGGAGCTCCCTGAGCTACACAGTAGCTTCTCATTAGTTATCTCTTTTATACATAGTGTTAATAGTGCTTGTATGTCATTCCAGTCTTCCAGTTCACCCCATCCCCTCCTTCTCCTCTCGATGTCCATACATTTGTTCTCTACATCTGTGCCTCTGTTTTGTTTTGCAAATAAGGTCATCTAGATTCCACATATATTAGTTAATATACGTTTGTATTTTACTAAAAGGACTACTTTTTAGAAGATCACATCTTCTTCCATTCCCAGTTCTTTTTTAAAAAAGTTAATTTGTTTATTTTCTTATTGGCTGTGCTGGGTCTTCGTTGCTGCAAGGGCTTTCCTCTAGTTGCAGAGAGCAGTGGTTACTCTCAAGTTGCGGTTGGAGGGCTTCTCACTGCGGGGGCTTTTCTTGTCAGGAACAGAGGACGGGCTCTAGAGTGAACAGGCTTCAGCAGCTGCAGCGCGTGGGCTCAGCAGCTGTGGCTCGAGGGCTCTGGAGCACAGGCTCAATCGCCATGGTGCCTGGGCTTAGATGCTGTGCAGCAGGTGGGATCTGCCCAGATCTGGGATCAAACCCGTGTCCCCTGCATTGGCAGGTGGATTCTTCACCACAGAGCCACCAGGGAAGCCCCTCCCAGTTCTTTTGGAGTGTGATCATCAGCAATTCTCTGATCTTCAAAGAGAAACCTGACTGAGTTCCTGGGAACCCATTATGATTCTTTGAGTTTCTTGAGATGCGTCATCGTTTTCACTCTAAAGTGAATCTCACTGCTTTTCTGTTCCATGACTTCGAGTTTAATATCCTCTTCCTTCTTATCCCCCAAGTCCTCAGTTGAAAGTTTTGAAATGGGGAGCTATTGTTTCGTGAGTACTTAAAAATGTGAACTGAAAAGGTGTTAAGGCAGTACATATTATTCAAGTTAAGTGTACTTGATTACAGGAAAAAAGGGGGGGAGAAGTCACCTGTCACATGTAGGTGCTGACTGTCCTATAAAACTAAAGAGTAAAGAGTAACTGAGTCCGTGAAGATGGAAAGGCTTAAGGTCTGCTTGGTGGGGCGCGTGGGGGCGCGGTGTGGAGGGGTTGAACTAGGTGGTCCAGGGCAAAGCCTTCCTCCTCCACTTTGGAGCCTCTGGCGGGGCTCTCATATCCCTAAAGGACCTTGGAATGGGGATGTGGCCCCAGGGAATTCTCACTCCAAGACAATCTCCTCTCTGGTTCCTAGGTTTGGGGATTCCTGTATCTGAAATAAACACAGACACAACCAGCGACCCTTCCCCAGCAAGGCACAATATTTATAACTTACTCATCAGCCACGCGCCGCAACCCAGGTCGGTAGCATTCTAGGTCCGCACCTTGGCACTGCATTTGTAAAGAGCAGAGAAGGGCTCCTGCTGCCTTTCTGGCCCTGGGGTCCCTGCCCTCACCCCTCTCGTAGGTGATGAAACTTGAGAGAACCCTTTACCCAGGAGAGCCGCAGCTGGGAGGCGCGTGGTGGAGACTGACTGGGTTAATTCTGAGTGGAGGTGAGTGGTGATGACGAGAAGCCACACCCTTTCCCAGGAAGGGGCCTGATTGGTGGAGGGCTTCTAGGGCGGGGCAGCTCTGGGGCTATATAAACACACTCGGTGGGCTTGGAGTTACGCTGTAGGTTAACTCCTGAGCTCAGGTAAGTCTTCTGGAAAGAGGAGGCTGGGCTTACATGTGGGAACCTAGATGGAGGCCCCTAGGTTGACCAAGCCGTTTTGGAAGGGACCCTCCCCCGAGACCTGTAGTTGGAGTCTTTCTCTTTGTAGCTCCAAATGTGTGCGGTGGCTCCACCTCAAAACTCGCCCTAAACCCCAGTATTTTTGTCTAATAACGTCCTTGTCTCTGGGCTTCAGTTTTCCCTCTGTGAAGTAATGGTCTGCTGTTTTTTTCAGGGCTGCTTGATGAAGGGTGAGGGGGTGGTTGTGAATTGGGTGGCGAGAGGCGCCGTGAGTCTCTGGCTTTGGGGTCAGACAGGATCCATCTTGAAGTGGCCATGAGACCTCCATGCTTCAGTTTCTGTGTTTGCAAAATGGGTTTACTTTCCAGGACGAAATAAGCTAAAGCGTTTAACACAGCTCCAGGCACTTAGGAAACCCTCAGAGGCGCTCATTGCTGTTGTTGTTACTCTCTGGCCTGGTCTGGGGTGCCAGGAGGAGGCGTGAGGGTGCTGTAGCCCCCAGGAATTCTGCTGCCTTTCTTGTCTCCTCACCGCCACCCCCACCCCTGTTTCTCCATGCCCATCCCTCCACCCTCTGGAGGTCCTCTGTCAGGCCAGCCACACTGATCCCGTTGACTTGTGTGGGGCTAATGGGGTACATGCTAAGTCCTGGGGTTGCTTTCTTTACAGGTCACCCTGTCCCGCCCCACCCCACCCACCCCCAACCCAGATGAACGATGCCCAAGATCCAGCCACAGTCCCTGGAGCTGGCACCCAAGTGAAGCTGAGGGGCTGGAGCCGTCAAGGTGAGGGCGATGAGTCTTCCCATCTCCGCCAACAACAGGAGCTCCGGGCCTTCCTCCACCTTCTGGGTGAGTCCACTTGGGGGCTGGCACAGAAGGGACTGTGAGGACCAAGCATGAACTGATGTGAGAGGTGGGACCTCAGCCTGCCCATGTCTCGGTCCCATCCCTTCTCAGGTGACTCCAGTTTCGCAGGTTGGGGGTGGTGGTGGTGGTGGTGGTTCATGTCAGAAATGTCGGAAAGTGGGTTTAGTGGGGGCTCAGGCTTTGGAACTTAGAATGCTGCTCTCGTCTCGTGGGGTGAGGGTGGTGACCCCAGGCTACCGTTTCTCCTCCCTCTCCCCCAGAGCACAGTTTCCTCCAGGATTTCCTCTCCAAAGATCCCTGTTTCCAGATTTCAGACAAGGTGAGAGTGGGGGGAGAGTCCAGGCTCACTCGGGGAAGGTTGAATTAGTGGGGCCTGAGTGCTGCTAATGCATTGGGTCCCCTGGTCTGGTGGAGGGAGTGCCCCCATTTTAAGCCCTGTCTTTGCAGGTCCCCCCGCACCATTTTACCCTGGGTTTTCTAGGCCTGCTCCAAGCCCAGAACCTGCTTGATGGGCCTGACACAGTCCCCTCCCCTGCCCGCAGTGCCCCACTCTAACTCTCCCCATTTCTGTGTCTGCAGTATCTCCTGGCCATGGTGCTGGTCTACTTCCGGCGTGCCAACCTGCAGCTCAGCGAATACACCCACAGCAATATGTTCCTGGCACTGTGAGTAGCCCGGGTGCCTGGTGGGGATGCCCACTTAGAGTCGCAGGGTGGGGCCAGGGTGGATGCTTACAACCTCTGCTCCCCCTGTCCCCCACCTCTGTGGCCAGGTACCTTGCAAATGACATGGAGGAAGACCTGGAAGACCCCAAAAGCGTGATTTTTCTGTGGGCCCTGGGCCAAGATTGGCGTCATCAAGTGTCAGACTTCCTGCATCAGAGGGACAAGCTGTGGGCACGGATGGGCTTTAGGGCTGTTGTGAGACGCCAGAGCTGCGAGGAGGTGAGGCCCCCCCCACCAGCATCCAGGGTGGGGGGAAGAGGCTGGGCCTCCCATCTCCCACTTACCATCCACTCTTCTCATGCAGGTCATGGCCAAGGAGCCGACCCACTGGGCCTGGACTCGGGAGCGGCACCCCCGCCATGGCAGGGCTCAAAGGAGCTACCCACAGGCCCAGATCCCCCTCCCCCGGGGTCCCGGCCTCTCACCACCCCACTGCCCTCTCTGTGCCTTGCCCCCTCGCCCCAGCCTCTGCTGCCCCCGCCCCTTGCCTGTCTTATCCAAGTGCCTTTCCTACAATGCTGAGTGGCACCTCCCTTCATTCCAAGCTTGGCCCTGGAGTCGGGGCTTCCTCATTGTCCTGCCCACCCAGCTGCTCCTGGAGCCAGGCACCTACACTCTCCACAGTGAGTAGGGGACAGAAGCTGGGTGAGATGTGTATAAGAGACAGCTTCCACTGCCAGGGGCAATAAAAGGTCCCACAAGCTGTGCAGTGCAGCCAAAAAACGAACCAAGAAACAAACAAACAAACAAAAAAACCACAAGTGTCCAGCTCTGCACCCCCTTGCTGTGTGAGCTTGGCAGGCTTCCTCTGAGCAGCTCTCCGTCCTTCCTCCCCCAGTCTTCTCTAAGCTGCTGCTGTGCCCTCGGCGCTGATACTTGCAGGGTGAAGAACAGCCTGTCTGCTTGCCTGCTGGCCCGATGCTCTATGACTGTGGCCCCTCCAACCTCCTGTCTTCTTGGCCTCAGGCCGGCAGGGCTGCTCATGCCGCCTGCCCCTTCCTCCCAACCTGCAACTTGTACCCACTCTGACCTGACTCCTCTAATAAATTCATACCCACAGGACATCAGCTGCGCTTAGGCCCTTGTCTGGCTCCTTCATCCAGGATGGGGGTAGGGAGGGAGTTTTGGGGAGGGGGGGATCTGCCAGGTTTAGGTACCAGTGGTTGAGACCCCTGAGCACAGGCCCTGTAATAGCTCTCCCTTCCCACTGGCGACCAGTCATCCCGCTGTTTCTCCTCTTTAACATCTTAGTGGATGCTGAGACCCACATAGAGCCCACGGAACTGAAAGAAATGAGCTATATGCAGTCCTTCGAAGAGGGCCTGGGACCTACTGGACCAAAAAGAGCTCCGAAGGAAAACGGCTCTATGTCAGTCAAGGAATGCCTGCAGGGTGAGGTCTTTTTCAGAATGAGCCTTAGTCCTTGCTCTGGGCTGCAGTTGCCTCTTGTGACCCCATGGACTGTGTAGCCCACCAGGCTCCTCTGTCCATCAGATTTCATGCAAGAATACTGGAGTGGGTGGCCGTTTCCTTCTCTGGGGGATCTTCCCAACCCAGAGACTGAACTCAGGTCTCCTACATTGCAGGTGGATTGTTTACTGACTGAGCCACCAGAGAAGCCCATATAATGTGATGAACTATGTCAAGTTTGCCCATGCTCGGGTGGTGGTGGTGAGGAGCAGGATTTTTGGAAAGACCATCTAGAGTAGTGATTGAGACTTGGTCTTTGGTGCCAGACAGTTTAAGTTCAAAATCCAGGTTTCTGTATGACTTTAGCACAACAGATTTAATCTCCTCTACTGCCTCATCTGTAAAATGAGTATTACACTAGAAAGGATACTGTTTGAGATTTGGATGAGATAATACTAGAAGGGTTTAGAACTAGATCTCAAGAAAGGAGCTCAGATGTGGGTGTTATCAGTAGAGGGAATTGCTGCCCAGAGAAAGGTTAAAGGGGAGTGTATCTGGAACAGAAGGCAGAGATGTCTAAGGGGTCAGGTGGCAGAGGAATCTAAATGTAATTTCCCTCCCTCCTCTCTGAGTGGTTCCCAAGAAGCACAGGGGTGAAGCCTGGAGGCTGTAGACATTAGAAGCCAAAACAAGGACTGTAAAGTATTTTTTAAGAGTTTTTCAAATAGGTGATATAGTCACATGTATGTTTTGAATTTTGAACCAAGAGTCACCGCCTGCCCCTGACTACCAGCCACCTGGTTCTCCTTCCTGGAAACAATGGAAGTGATCATTTATGTCCATCCAGAGAACGAATCTAAATGTATGTAACCAAATGTGGTATAATAAAAATACACAAATTTGGTCTTTGTCCCTGGTTCCTGGCATAGAGTACCTAATACCCTTGGAATTTCCAGAGTTATAGGAATGTCTTTTGTTATTCATAATGAGCTCCTATAGATCACACCAGAGTTTATGCTAATGAGGTTATTCAGGATGGTGGCTGTTGCCAAAAAAACTCATTTAGAGGGTGGGAACTTTCAGCTTCCCCAGCTCTTCCAGGAAGGGCGAGGCACTGGAGATTTGGGATTCTGGGGGAGGGTGGCATGTCTTTCCCTATGAATCTCTTCTTTGGCTGTTCCTCAATTATATCCTTTATAATAAACCAGTAACAGTAAATAAAGCATTTTCCTGAGTTCTGAGTCTTCTACTGAATTATCAGTCCTGAAAAGGGGGGTTATGGGCATCCCCAAATTTGTAGTCAGCCAGATGGGAGTATAGGTCACCTGGGGATTCCGTTTGTGGCTGGCCTCTTGTGGAACTGAGATACATGGGGCCTGTGCTAATTCTGGGAATTGGTATTGGAATTGAATTGTAGGTGCCTAGATGGTGTTAGAGTTGGTATAGACGAATCACATGGATTCCTATCTGGACATTCCTTTTGACAGCTGTATAGTACTCCTCTTTGTGGGTGTACTCTTTTTTCCTTATTGACTGGCACATGTTTCCACACTTCTGCTATTCCAAACAATGCCATAGAGCAGTGGCCCCAACCTTTTTGGCACCAGGGACCAGTTTTGTGGAAGACAACCACTCACCTTCTGCTGGACGGCGCAGCTCCATTAGACTGGTACTGTGCTGGGGATCCCTGCTATAGAGAGTCACTAAGACTCTGTAAAAGCGTGAAAGTTGTGTAAATCAGTTCTGAATATTCATTGGAAGGACTGATGCTGAAGCTGAAGCCCCAACACTTTGGCCACCTGATGTGAAGAACTGACTCATTGGAAAAGACCCTGATGCTGGGAAAGACTGAAGGCAAGAGAAGGGGATGACAGAGGATGAGATGGTTGGATGGCATCACTGACTCGACGGATGTGAGTTTGAGCAAGCTTAGGGGTTGATGATGGACAGGGAAGCCTGGCGTGCTGTAGTCCTCAGGGTAGCAAAGGAGTTGGACATCGCTGAGTGACTGAACTGAACTGACTGAAGACTTTGTAAGAACAGCATTATCCAAATATGAAACGGAGTGAATTCCTAGAAGAATTATTCAGCCAAAGGTCAAGTCAAAATTGTCATCTTTTTTTAAAGGGCCATTTTATTTATTTTTTGCTGGCACTGGGCTTTCACTGTGGCACGCAGTCTTCTCTAATTACGCCATGTGGGCTCTAGAGGGAGAGGCCTCGGTAGTTTCAATGTACCACTTCAGGGCTTAGCTGTCCTGAAGCATGTGGGATCTTAGTTCCCTGATAAGGTATCAAACCCACATTCCCTGCAGTGGCAGGCAGATTCTTAACCATTGGACCACCAGGGAAAGCCTCCAAAATTGTCATCTTGAAGAACTTTGCCACATGTCCATCTGTTGGGGCTGTGTCTGAAACACTTTCCCAGCCTCCAGCTGTGTGAAGGCTGTTTTCCATAATACTCATCAATCAATGAGGAACAAGGTTATTTTATGTTTGCCAAACTGCTAAGGAGAAAATCATGTCTTGATGAAGGTTTAGTTCATATTTCTTTTTTCTTTCAAGTGAGCTCAAGCATTGTTTCACACATGTAAGAACTGTGTGTCTTTTTTGTGAACGGTTCTTATCTTTGCCCATTTCTCCACTGTTTTTTGATACTTGACTCATATGTAAGGAAAAATAGCTTTTCAGGATGTAAATTTTAAGTATTTTCTTCAGTTTATCCTTTTAACTTTGTGTGTGGTAAAATAAATTTTTGTGGCTTCTGGGTCTTGTGTCACAGTTAAAAAGAATTTTTCCACACTGAGATGATTAAAAGAATGTCTCCCTTAGCTGCTGGCTGTATTTTTGTTTTCATTTTTTACATTTAAATCTTGAGTTCATCTGGAATTGATCATATACAAAATTCCCTATTTTCCTAATGCTTTTTAATGAAAAACTCATCTTTTCTCAACACATTTGAGATGCTGCTCTTATATACTAAATTCCTATATGCATTTGGACCTGTATCTAGATTCTTCTATCTTTCAGTGATCTATATGTTATCAGTACCCCTCTTCATTAATTATTATATAACAGTTATTTAATCATTATAGATGGGATTTAATACCTGATAGGGTTAGGCTCCCTCATGGATCCCCTGGTGGCTCAGATGGTAAAGAATCTGCCTGCAATGCAGGAGACCTGGGTTTGGCCCCTGGGTCAGGAAGGTTTCCTGGAGAAGGGGATGGCAATCCACTCCAGGATTCTTGCCTGGGGGAATTCCATGGACAGAGGAGCCTGGCAGCTACAGACCCTGGAGTCACAAAAAGTCTCCAGGGTCAAAACTGGACTGAGTGACTGACACTGTCACTTTCAGAGGGCTAGACTCCTAACTTGTTTTCAGAAGTCTCCTGGCTATTCTTGCTCGTTCAGTTTTCCATAGGAACTTTAAATCAGCTTTTCTAGTTCTTTTCCCCAAATAATCTGTTCGAATTTTTTTTTTCACTTGTTAGAATTTTAAATTTTTTTGGCTGAGTCATGTGGCATGCTGCTGCTGCTGCTAAGTCGCTTCAGTTGTGTCCGACTCTGTGTGACTCCATTGACGGCAGCACAAGGCTCCCCCATCCCTGGGATTCTCCAGGCAAGAAAACTGGAGTGGGTTGCCATTGCCTTTTCCAATGCATGAAAGTGAAAAGTGAAAGTGAAGTTGTTCAGTTGTGTCCGACTCTTTGCGACCCCATGGACTGCAGCCTACCAAGCTCCTCTGTCCATGGGATTTTCCAGGCAAGAGTACTGGAGTGGGGTGCCATTGCCTTCTCCAGAGTCATGTGGCATCCAGGATCTTAGTTCCCCAATCAGGGATGGAACCCGAGTCCTCTGTATTGGGAGCTCGGAGTCTTAAACACTGGAATACCAGGAGAGTCCCTAGAATCTTTAATTTTGATCACTCTATAGATTACTTTCAGAACAGACATCTTTATGAAGCTTCTTTGTATCCAGAATGACATGTCTGTCCCCTGCCTCTACTTCTTTCAGGCGGCAGGATGGCCAGTGACTCCCAAGTTTGTTCCTCTGTTCTGAGGGCTGTTCCCACACCCAGGCATCTCCCCTTGGATGAGGGCAGGTCCCACAGCTTTCTCAGTTCAGTCACTCATTTGTGTCCCACTCTTTGCAACACCATGGACTGCAGCACGCCAGGCCTCCCTGTCTATCACCAACTCCCAGAGCTTGCTCAAACTCATGTCCATTGAGTCGGTGATGCCATCCCAACCATCTCATCCTCTGTCGTCCCCTTCTCCTCCTGCCTTCAATCTTTCCCAGCATCAGGAGCTTTTCCAATGAGTCAGTTCTTCACATCAAGTGACCAAAGTATTGGAGTTTTCAGCTTCAGCATCAGTCCTTGCAATGAATATTCAGGACTCATTTCCTTTAGGGTCCCACAGGTACCTCCCTAACCTGATCCTCCAGTATCCCCTCCAGATAAGAGTCCCCTACACCATGAATCTACTCAGATGGTCTAGAGTTGTCTTTCCTCTCTGTCTCCCAGGAACCATATCCTATCAGTTCTATAGGTCTTTTTAGCAGCTTTACTGAGGTATAGTTGACATAAAATAAACTATGTATACTTCAAGGTTCATTTTTGTTGACAATATATACCCCCACAAAACCAATACCACAGTCAAATAATGGACATATCCATTACCCCCAAAGTTTCCTCAAGCCCCTTTGTAATCCTTTCCTGCCATCCTTTCCCACCTGCCAGCCCCCCATCCCCCACAGCAATCACTGATCTGCTTTCTATCACTAAATTGGTATCATTTTCCTAGAATTTTCATAGAAATGAAATTATATAGCAGGCCCTGATAGCTCAGTTGGTAAAGAATCCGCCTGCAATGTGAGAGACCTAGGTTTGATCCCTGGGTTGGGAAGATCCCCTGGAGAAGGGAAAGGCTACCCACTCCAATATTCTGGCCTGGAGAAGTCTACGGACTGTATAGTCCATGGGGTCACAAAGAGTCGGAAACGACTGAGCAACTTTCACTTTCACGTCACTTTCTGTCTTGTTTCTTACACTCAGTATAATTATTCTGAGATTAAGCCATTCTTCCTTTTTATGACTGAGTAGTATTCTGTGGTATATATATAGCACCACAATTTGCTTATCCAGTCACAATTTGTTGATGAACATTTGGTTATGTCTAGTTTGGTCTGTTACAATTAAAGCTGCTATGAATATTCATACACAAGTCTTTGCATGGGTACATGCTTTTATTTCCCTTGGGTAAATGCCTAGGAGTGGAATGGCTGGGTCATATGATAGGTGTATATTTAACCGCATGCTCTAAGTTGATTGAGTTGTGTCCAACTCTTTGCGACCCTATGGACCGTAGCCCAGTAGGCTCCTCTTATTCTTGGGGAGTGGGTTGCCATGCCCTTCTCCAGGGGAACTTCCCAACTCAGGGACCAACCCAGGTTTGTCTCCTGCACCGGCAGGTGGGTTCTCTACCACTAGCACCACCTGGGAAGCCCATATTTAACTTTACTGTTCTTTTTTTTAAGGTAGACTAATTTTTATTAGAGTAGTTTTCAGTTCAGTTCAGTTCAGTCGCTCAGTTGTGTCCGACTCTTTGGGGCCCCATGAATCACACCACGCCAGGCCTCCCTGTCCATCACCAACTCCTGGAGTTCACTCAAACTCACATCCATCGAGTCGGTGATGCCATCCAGCCATCTCATTTTCTGTTGTCCCCTTCTCCTCCTGCCCCCAATCCCTCCCAGCATCAGAGTCTTTTCCAATGAGTCAACTCTTCGCATGAGGTGGCCAAAGTACTGGAGTTTCAGCTTCAGCATCATTCCTTCCAAAGAACACCTAGGGCAGACCTCCTTTAGGATGGACTGGTTGTTTTAAGTTTACACAAAAACTGCTCAGAAAGTATAGAGAACTCCAGTACCCCTTTCCCATCTGCACAGTTTCTCTATTGACATTTTGTATTAGTGTGATCTATTTGTTACAATTGATGAAATAATATTGATACATTGTTATTAAAGTCTATAGTTTACATTAGGGTTCAGGCTTGTTTAAAAAACTGTGTTCATTTTACTTGGCTGGGCCAGGTCTTAGTTGCATGCAAGATCTTCCCTCTTTGTTGGAGCAGGTGGAATCTTTAGTTACATTTGAACTCTTAGTTGCAGCATGTGGGATCTAGTTCCCTGACCAGGGATGGAACATGGGGACCCTGCATTGGGATCTCGGAATCTTAGCCACTGGACCACCAGGGAAGTCCCCAGGGTTCACTCTCACGTTGTACATTATATGGGTTTAATGTAACGTCATGTATCTGCCATTACAGTATCACACCGAATAGTTTCAGCGCCCTAAACATGCCCTGTGCTCCC
Organism: Cephalophus harveyi; assembly: GCA_006410635.1. Lineage (NCBI taxonomy): Eukaryota > Metazoa > Chordata > Mammalia > Artiodactyla > Bovidae > Cephalophus > Cephalophus harveyi. The sequence continues at coordinate 462,112 of SJYT01014143.1, forward strand.
TTCCCCCACCTTCCCTGAAAGCCTGGCTATCACTGATCTCTTTACCATCTCTAGTTATACCAGTTCCAGAATGTCATATAGTTGGAATCATACCGTATATAGTTTTCTCATACTGGTTTCTTTTACTTAGCAATATGCATTTAAGGTTCTGGCATCTTTCTGTAGCTTCATAGTGTATTTCCATTTATTGCTGAATATATGTTTAACTTTTAAAGAAACTGCCAAACTGTTTAACAAAGCGGTGGTATCCCCCCAGCATCGTATGAGAATTCCAACTCCTCCACGTCCTTGCCAACACTTGGCGTGGCTGGTCTTTAATTTTAGCCATTCTAGGTTTGTAATGCTGGTCCTTCTAGTTGTTTTAATTTGCACTTCTCCAATGAATAAACATTTTTTTCAGGGCTTATTTGCCATCACATGTCTTCTTGGGAAATGTCTACTAAAATATTTCACCCAATTTTACTGGGATATTTTTTTTTAATTGTAAGAATTCTTTATATATTCTAACTACAAGTCCTTCATCAGATATATTTTTTGGCAATGATTTCCTCTTCTGTGGTTTTTCTTCATTGTTATAATAGTGCCTTTTGAGGAGGAACAAAGTGTTTTATTTCAATACATTTCAATTTTTTTTTTATTATCTGGCCTTTTGTGTCATATTTAAGAAATTTTTACCAAACCCAGTGAAAGGGAAAGTTGCTCAGTCGTGTCCAACTCTGTGACCCCATGGACTATACAGTCCATGGAATTCTCCAAGCTAGAATAATGGAGTGAGTAGCCTTTCCCTTCTCTAGGGGATCTTCTCCACCAGGGATCGAACCCAGGTCTCCTGTATTGCAGGTGGTTTCCTTACCAGCTGAGCCACCAGGGAAGCAGATCATAACCTGCATATCCTTAATTCAATACACTAGCTCTGGCTTCTCAAAACGTGGGGATCAAGCTTCATTAAAATAAGACTGGATCATTACTCACATTCTCTACCAAAAAACAAACAAACAAATGGTAATGCTGGTACTCGTTATAACAAAGTCCAGAAGAAATGTGTCCAGTACCCAGAGTACCTACATTATATTGCCTAAAATATCTAGTTTATAACAGAAATATGAGACATGCATAGAAATAGGAGTTGGAACCATATAGTAGGAATAAAAGGCATTTGAAAAATGACCAGTAAAATTACCCCAGTAAAATTAGGTGATATCTCAGCAAAAATACAGTGAGGCCAAAAGGCAGAGGGAAGCATTCAAGGCGTGCTAAGAAAAAAACCTATCAACCAGAATTCCATCTTGACCAAAACTACCTTCTGAAAGATAAGAGACAAAACAAAGATCCTCTCAGATCAAGAACAACTGAAAAAATGTATTAATAGCCAATTGCCTCACAGGGATTACAGGAGGAGTTCTTCAGCTTGAACACTAGGGATTCCAGAAGACAGTTCATATTAACATTAACAAAGAAAAACACTTGTTTATCTAATGCTGTAAGAATAAAAGGCAGAAGTAATACAATTTTCTTTTAATTGATATCAAAGGAACTATGTAAAATCCTATGTATGTCATATGTTAGTACACTACAATACATAGCAATGTGATACCAAACCCAAGAGAGACTTTATTTTCTTGGGCTCGAAAATCACTGTGGACAATGACTGTAGCCACAAAATTAAAAGACACTTGCTCCTTGGAAGAAAAGTTATGACAAACCTAGACAGCATATTAAAAAGCAGAGACATTACTTTACAAAGATCCACGTAGTCAAAGCTATGGTTTTTCCAGTAGTCACGTATGGATGTGAGAGTTGGACAATAAAGAAAGCTGAGAGCCAAAGAATTGATGCTTTCAAACTGTGGTGCTGGAGAAGACTCCTGAAAGTCCCCTGGACAGCAGAAAGATCAAACCAGTCCATCCTAAAGAAAATCAGTCCTGAATATTCTTTGGAAGAACTGATGCTGAAGCTGAAGCTCCAATACTTTGGTCACCTGATGCAAAGAACTGATTCATTGAAAAAGACCCTGATGCTGGGAAAGATTGAAGGCAGGAGGAGAAGGGGAAGACAGAGGATGAGATGGTTGGATGGCATCACCAACTCAATGGACATGAGTTTGAGCAAGCTCCGGGAGTTGGTGATGGACAGGGAAGCCTGGTGTGCTGCAGTCCATGGGGTCGCAAAGAGTCGGACATGACTTAGTGACTGAACAACAACAGTGCTTTCTTCTAGAGGTTG